>QLTV01000391.1:95743-105966 GCA_003457575.1 Thermophis baileyi
TGATGTTCGGAAGGCTGATAATCAATTGCTTCTGCTAATCAGGCTCTGCACTGTTTGTTGCAAGGAGGTAAATTGCTGGGAGGCAGAGGCCAAAGTGTGGGGGTGGCTGGGTGGGGCAACATTCGGTGTATAAGACACACCCAAGTTGCGTCTTATACAAAAGGTTGACTCAGCCTTCCATCCTTCTGAGGTGGGTAAAATGAGGACCCAGATTGTTGGGGGCAATATGCTAACTCTGTAAACCGCTTAGAGAGGGCTGTAAAGCACTATGAAGTGGTATATAAGTCTAAGTGCTATTGCTATTGCTATAAATATAGGGGCCAGAGTACATAGTGCAAAATATCTATCTTGTGGATATACTCATGCTTATGGTTGATAATTGGAAGTGAAAAATAAAATGAATCTTTTATTTGGTCATAATAACTGTTATATTTTTGTTCTCATCATGAGTAAATACTGTGTTTCCCCAAAAATAAGACCCTGTCTTATATTTTTTTGAACCCTGAAATAAGCGCTTGGCCTTATTGCCATGCACTCAAAAGCCCGATTGGGCTTATTATCAGGGGATGTCTTATTTTGGGGAAAACAGGGTAGGCAAGTGGAGGTTTAGGACATGCCCTAAATATAAAGGGAGATGTGAGGAATGAAATCCATTACTCAGTTGGATTGGTTGCAAAATGATGTAAATATTTGTCCAGTTTGGTGAGATGTAGCTTAATATATTCTGATACATTTTAGTTTACATCTCACTTGGACTTAATTTTGAATTTTTATCATCCATTCCATTTATCATTTGCAGCCTCTGTACATCTTGATTCTCATCTCCACATCTACTTTTAGAGGGTAAATCCATAAACATTCATCTCTGTGCAAGGAAATTCCCTTTTTATCCTAGACTCAACATGACATAACAGTGGTGGTGATGCTATGGTGTTAACATTAAAAGCATTATCGTTACTTAAATGTACAGTATTTTTCATGCCCTTCCAATCTTGGTTTTGCTATGTTTTTCCACTAGTACTTGAAACATTTCCTTGCAACTCCTTTTCAAAATATAAAGAACATTGCCACTGTAAGAACTGTTTTTTTTTAAAGGGCATAATGTTTCCCACAAGAGCTTTAAAAACCTCCAGGAGTTTTATTCAAGCGAGAATGTATTTGCTGACGTGTAACTGAAATTAGCATGGTAGAAGCAGATGCCAAGGAAACTAATGAGAGCAACAGTGAATTGTGTATAATGTGAAATACATTTTCTTGAATGCATCTGAATGGGTTTAAAAAGATATTGAAATATACATTAAATTCTTAAGAATATATTTAAGGTTAAAATGGAGGTGATGTTCAAAATGTTCAAAATACTGTGACTTTTTTTCTCCTTAAACAGAAGCTAAATTTTAAAAGCCACTAGGAGTTAACTCTTAGTTTGCACTGAATTTGTGGAGCAAGCTGATGCTACAAGATAAACTATGAAGAACAGAAAAATGTTTAAGAACATTTGCCTAATTTTCTTGCCATGGTTAGCAGATTTAGTTAAGTGACAGTTTGTATCAGAAATTCAGACATCTTACTTGGAAAAAGATTAAGATTTTTTTTTCTCAATCTAAGACTTTTCTCTAAGGTCTGACCCAGGGGTGAAATGTGAAATTTTTCCCTACTGGTTCTGTGGGTATGGCTTATTTTGTGGGTGTGGCTTGGAGGTCAGGTGGGCGTGGCTTCAGGTAGGCATGGCCATGTGGTCATGTGATGGTGGGCGTGGCCATGTGGTCATGTGACTGGGTGGGTGCAGCCAATTTAGCAGTCCATTTTGCCAGGGAGCAGGGGGTTGGACTAGATGACCTCTGAGGTCCCTTCCAGCCTTTGCTGTGCTGTTTCAAAGCATCCTCTGAAGCTGTGTCTAGTGCCAGCCAGGTTTGTGGTCCTCCCTCCCTCCCTCCCTCCTTCCTTCCTTCCTTGCTGCAGAAGCTCTGCCGGCCGCTAGGGAGCAGGGAGTAACTGCCCTCTATTGGTCGTCTCGCGAATTGCAGATCTGTTCGCTCTCCCAGAAGGATTCCAAAACCGCCCGGATCCTTTGGGAATCTGCTTAAAACGGCCGCCCGTGTTTTAGCTACTTAGCAAGGCAGTTTAATTTAGCCGACAGACACTCCCCCCCCCCCAACCCAAGACCCGACACAGGACGAAAGTCATTTAGCCACAGTGGGAATCACCCAAACCCTTTTAGAAACACAAAGCCCATATTGCACAAACCCCAAAACTTCAAAAACATAGAACCATATAAGAATCCTTCCTTTTATCCAGTTTGTTGTTCAGCTAACCCAGAATGTCACTTCGCTTCTGCAATTAAAAACCTCCTTCCGAGCAGCTTCCGAAGGCTTTTCAATTTAAAGCAGGAGTCTCCAAAGTTTGCAACATTAAGACTTTAAGGCTTTGAGTGCTTAGCTCATCAATGTCTGGTTTAGATCTTTAGGGAATCAAGCTCCTTATGGTTGTGAATTAGAAATGCCCCTTTTTTTCTGAAGGGCCCATAATCTTTAACAGCAACATGACAGGCAGAAATCATATGCTCCTGAAGGCCAAACGCTACTGAACCCCCATGGCAGGTGAGTATTGCTGATCTGTAAGAATTTTATTTTTGGTAAGTCCTTACTAAGTGTGTATGCATTTTTTAACAGAGTAGACAGAACTAGAGATGTTGTATCTTTGGAAATGGAGAAAGTGAAACTGACTGAGATCATCTCTATCGCATATCCTAGCTTGGTAATTAAATTATGTACATAGATTAGAGATGTTTTAGCAGTGAATTCCTGCATGGGCGGGGAGTTGGAGTAAATGATCACCAACTCCTTCCAACTTTTCCATTCTACGACTCTATGAATAGTTAACAAAAATCCACAAACAAGAAGAATTTTTGTGCTTTGGAAATAATGTTTTGTTTTGTATGTTGACTTTCTGCCCGTAGGGCTCCCAGGCATAGCAGTACCTGAAATACTGATGTAATATCTGAGGGCTTGTCAAATCCTGCATACATACTGTTAACTTTTCATTGTTAACTTTTCGTTAACTTAGTGAGTGGTATTCTTAGACAACTTTATATGGGTATGGAGAAGTGAGAGTCCGAAACAGTTTTCCTTATTTGTGTACATGGCATTTCACATATGTGGTGTATAGGTGTATCCATGGCAAGTTCTCTTTCTATATCAAATGTTGCGCTGCTCATGAACTATTGAATAAACTGGTGGAGTATATACATGGAAACTTCCCATGTTTCCATAAACCTAAAGAAAATTATGAGAAGATACCCCTTTTGTGAGTATTCTGCATGCTTTCTTTCAGCAGTATTGATGCTTGTCACGTAAACCAGCAGGTAATGTGGGTCCAGTTGTTCAAATGAAGTATTGAGCCCTCATTATTGAATATGAAACTTGAAAAAACAAAATCCTTCTGCACAGACATGTTCTATCTTGTCATGCAAAAAGTAGTTTTTAAATTCTAACCCAATCCATGAAAATGGCAGAAGTTATCATTTTCTGCTTTTATGGCCTGTACTGGCATCCTGAGCCATCATAAAATTAAAAACTTCTATGTAAAATTATGTAAAATGTAAAATTAGGGCTCCATTGTTCATGCATCCTGGAACTGAAAAGGTATCTTTCAATCCTCCAAAATCATATTTTGGCACATCATAAGTTAATATGAAACTTATACAAGACAATAAAATTCATTTATCAGTAGCAGAGGATAATTACATTTATTGGAATGTTTATTAGAATGTGATAGCTATTAAAATTATCTGCACATGATTAATTACTGAACAGTATTATTTATCAAGGTTTTCCTAATCTCTGCTCCCTATCACAAATCGGAGGAAAAGGAATCTATCAGAGTTTGTTGCAAAAATCAAAACCAGAAGCACACACAGATGACTGATTCAGCTGGATTCAATAACTTCTTTATAAACATAGTAATATATACATACAATACCACAGGTAGATTATTTCTTCAAGTAAACACAAGCAGGAGTTAGTTTCATTTCAGCAGAGAGTACAAGCACAGAGAGGACAGAGAGCAGAGTGTGCAGACTGAGCCACGCCCAGCCTTAAGCTAAGTTTTCAGTTTTGATTCTCTTCACAGGCTCAGAAGTGGTTAGCTCCTATTGGCTGACTTAGTTGCTATGCCTATTCATTGGCTAACCTTGTTAACATGGCTCTCCCAGTCATGAATATTCTAACACTCCTCCCTTCATGACTGGAAGAGACATCAGTCAAATAATTTAATATTCTTCAGATACTTGTATTTGAAGACCCACATTCAGAGTTCCCTCCAAATACCTGAGTATCCCTTTTACAGTGATACATCCTTTTCAATGAAACAAAGATAATCTACACATGCTAATAGTTACAATCCCCACCTTGTAACTTTCCAGTGTATATGCAACCATCAGCCTTGCAACTCTTGAACCCAAGACCCTTCAATGCCATCTCTAAACAGATATTCCAATTCCTCGCTGACTGCTTCAGCCCATACATGGCCTTCTTCAATTTATACACCGTGTTAGGTCTTTTGCTTTCATACCCCACATCTCTTTAATTGCTTTTTCCATGGCTTCTTTCCACTTCACTTGTTCAATTTTGGGAAATGCCAATATTTCTTCATAGTTTCTTGGCTCATACCACACATTACACACCTTAATTCATTAGCAGAATACCTGTCAGGTGGAATCCCCTTGTTCCATCACTCTGCCCTGCGTGGCATTGACTGCTCATGTTTCAACCCTCTCTTGCCTTATATCTGAGTCATCTTCTGATTCCTTCACTTGTGCTTTTTCAGTTTCTCCTCCCTGAAGTGTGTTACCATCACTAAATGAGTTACCATCACTAAGTGAATCATTTCCAACATTTGCATCAATTCTTTTCCAATTTTGCTCTGCAAAACTAGCAGACCTGGAAATCACTATTCTTTTGCTCCCATCGCTAAAACAATAGCTTTTCGAGCCTGGCTCATAGCGCATAAACCTGAGCTTTCTAGCCTTTGGTTGTCCCTTTCTTCTAACTGCTTTTGGAATATGCACCCATGAAGTATTTCCAAAAACTCTTAAATGTGCCAGAGATGGTTTCCTCCCATATAGCACTGCATGTGGAGTATCATTAATGGATGAACTCCACAGCCTATTAATTAAATAATTAACAGTCAACATGGCTTCACCCCAGACCAGAATCCTCCAGCTCAGACCAGAATCCTCCAGCAGTGAGTCTTTCATCGTTTGTAAGACTCCATTGCGCCTTTCAGCAACACCGTTCTCCGCTGCTGTGTACAGATTTGTGCATCTGTGTTTAATTCCCAACTGTCCCAACCATTGTTGAAAACTTGTTGACATAAATTCTGAACCTCTGTCAGTCTGCAGCTGACATACCTGTTGTTTATACCTTCTTTCTACGAAGCTTACCCATTGCTTAAACTTCTGTAGCACCTCTATTTTACTCTTTAGTAAATAGCAGAACCCAAACCTGCTGTAGTCATCTACAATGACCAGTGCATACTTTGCTCCTCCCAAACTGGCTTGCATAGGCCCAACCAAATCTGCATGTACCAGTTCTAGAGCTCTTGTTGTCTGCCTTGTGCTACTTTTGCTCACTGGGAATGCCTTGGACTTTGATGCTTTCCATACTGCACAGTCCAAATATGCCTTACATCCCTTTAAGTTGAATCCTTCTGCAAACTGTTCCATCGTTTGCAAAATTCTGAAGCTGGCATGGCCAAGCCTTCTGTGCAAGAGATGAACACATGAATTATGCTCTGCAACATTTCTAAATGTTTGCGCACATTGAACCTTTTGTCCCTGCAACACATAAAGAGTCCTTTGGGAGTTGGGCGGCATACAAATTTTATTAATTATTAATAAATAAATTATCCTCTTTTATGCCCTGTGCACATACATTCCCATTTCTCTTTATGAGACACCTCCCATTTACAAATGTGGTCTCAAATCCTTGCTTGTCTAAACTAGAGACACTCAGCAAATTATGCTCCATTTCAGGTACACATAATACAGTACATCATTAAACCTCGTTTCCAGATATGGAATTTGCACACTGCCTCTTCCAATGACTTTAGCCTTCTGGCCATTTGCCAAGGCTACTGCATCTCGAGCAGCTGGAACTAACCTGTAAAACAATTTAGAATTATTAACAATGGTTTGACTTGCCCCACTGTCTATTAACCATTTGTCTCTGCTATTGCAATAACCAAGTTTTGCAACAGCTATTTGTCCATCTTGCAAATAATTTTTCTTTTCTTGCAAATAACTCTTCCTTGCAAATGGTTTGTCCTTTGCAAACAGTCCTTCTTTAAATATGAAGCTTCACCACAAACAAAGCTCCGCCTTTGTTGCTGGGCTGTAATCTGATCCCTTCTGCTGCTTTTTTCTTCTCTGCAGACTTTCAGTCTATGGAAATTTCTGCTGTTCTCTCTGCTCCTTGGGCCCCCACCTCAGGAATTTCTCCTTGTGGCTCTTTCTATAATGGCGTTTGTTCTCTTCTGTGATCAAACATGCCTTCAGGGCTTCCAAACGCAAGTCCTGCTCTTGTTTGGATTCAAACACTGCAGATACAATGTCCCACATTTCAGCCAGTCTGTTTAACACCAACAACACCTTCTGGGACTCAGGAATATTCATTCCACGCTGTTCCAACTCCATAAACAGAGTTTGCATTTTCAACAAATGCTGCTCCACAGATTCACCTGGTTGCAGACAGGCTCTGTATAATTTCCTTGATAATTGCACAATATTGCATGCAGACACACTCACATGCACAGCTCTCAATTTCAGCCAGACTTCATTTGCAGTCTTTAAATCAGCTACATTGATAAACACTTCATCTTCTAAACTTAAGATGATACACTATAAGCCATTGCTTTGTCATGCTTTTTCTGTTCTGCAGCTGCTAAAACTCCCTGTGGTTGAGTAATAACCATATTCCACAGCTCCTTAGCCTTCAGGAAACATTCCATCTTGGCAGCCCATATTATATAGTTCTTCAGTCCCAAACGAGGCACAGAGCTTTCCTTAAATTCAACAGCAACCATCCTGCAATCCTGCATCCTGCCTTGTTTCTTGGGTCCTCAAACTGCAGCCCGCCAAAGCCATTAATCCGTATTAGAGTTTGTTGCAAAAATCAAAACCAGAAGCACACACAGATGACTGATTCAACTGGATTCAATAACTTCTTTATAAACATAGTAATATATACATACAATACCACAGGTAGATTATTTCTTCAAGTAAACACAATCAGGAGTTAGTTTCATTTCAGCAGAGAGTACAAGCACAGCGAGGACAGAGAGCAGAGTGTGCAGACTGAGCCACGCCCAGCCTTAAGCTAAGTTTTCAGTTTCGATTCTCTGCACAGACTCAGAAGTGGTTAGCTCCTATTGGCTGACTTAGTTGCTATGCCTATTCATTGGCTAACCTTGTTAACATGGCTCTCCCAGTCATGAATATTCTAACAGAATACTCTCGCATGAATGTGATATAAAGTATGTTAATGTGTAAAGAGGAAGTATTTGATGAAACTGGCCCTCCCTCATATTAGTCCAACATCTTAAAGGCTATGCCACTTTGGCATAAGGCAAGTTTCATTCCATCCTACAATTTTCTCTAGGCTGTATTCTTATATTCACTACACATCATCTTCTCCAACCCATAAATCATGCTAACTGATACCAAAGAGAGAAGACTAGTATGAGACTGAACTCTGAACCTTCGAGTGATTCAGAGATAATTGGGTGTCCAAAATGTTTCAAATTCAAGCTGATTTGAAGGCCAATTTCAAACACAAAACTTTTGAAGTTTGATGCACTCTGTTTTGCTCTTTAAATACTTTCAAAGTAATTTGAAAGAATCTCTTTTTCTCCTTGATACAGGCACATTTTGCTTTTGATAAAGAGTGTTTTAAATGCAGAATAGATAAAAATGGAACTATTTAGTACTCCTCTAGAACTATGGAGCCCTGGAAGTAGGACAGGTTCAACAATGGCATCCAGGAGAAGGGTTTTGTCTGCTCTTTCCCTCAGACTAGAACCTCTGCTAAGATTAATGTACAACAAGCACAGCAAAGAAAGGGGGTCAACTTTTCAAGTTTCCTTATTGCTATTCCTCAAATACATTATGGCAGGAGATCTCCAGCGGTGGGTTGCACACCTGTAGGCAAGCAACTTAGAGAAAAGGAGGTGTTTTTTTTAAGTTTTAAAGACAAAGTAGGAATAATTTTTCTCCAAAGAAGAAATCTTTGGAAGTAAACATATAGATGAGGTTCAACATTTTTAATCTATTGAAACTTTTAAAATATTTTTGTCAGGTTGTAAGGCAAAAGTTTTTAAAAAACCAATTTAGTGCTGGCACTAAAGCTCAGCCTAGGCCTTGAAAATTATGATGAAAATTACATTTCTTTAGGCAATTGGTATTTGTATTTCTTGCCCAATCGTAATGCCAATGGAATAACTTGCTTTATTAATGAGAGGTGTCATGTATATCCATTTATCATTTGTGGGGATTTGATGTGAGTGAAGAAGGCCCTTTGGTTTAAAGTCTGGCTTTGTTCAATGCTTGGATAAGAGATTATGTGGAAATATTATTTATGTTGCTTTGAGTTTCAGGATGAAATAAGGTAGGATATAATTGATTCATTGATTCTGAAACTAACAATATCTGAGAAGTACAGGTAGTCCTTGACTTACCACCACAATTGAGACCAAAATTTATGTTGCTAAGTGAGACATTTGTTAAATGAATTTTGACTCATTTTACAACCTTTCTTGACACAGTTGTTAAATGAATCACTCCAGTTGTTAAGTTAATGACACAGTTGGTAAGTGAATCTGGCTTCCCCATTGACTTTGTTTGTCAGGTCATAAAAGACGATCACATGACCCCAGGATACTGCAACTGTTATAAATATGAGTCAGTTGCCAAGCGTCTGAATTTTGATCATGTGACCATGGAGCAACGGTCATAAGTGTGAAAAATGGTCATAACTCACTTTTTTCACTGCCATTGTAACTTTAAAGGTCACTAAACAAACTGTTATAAGTTGAGAACCACCTGTTTATTGTATCAGAAGAAAAGAGAGAGCTGATTGGAAAGGCTGGAGCAAGAAAGAAATGTGGTGCAAACTGGTGGTGGGTTTCAAATTTTTTTACTACTGGTTCTGTGGGCGTGGCTTGCTTGGGCGTGGCTTGGTGATCATGTGACTGGGTGGGCGTGGCTTGGTGATCATGTGACTGGGTGGGCGTGGCCAACTTGATGTCACTCACGTCAAGGGTTAGGGTTAGGGTTAGGGTGTCTGGCCTCTCCTCAAAGGCCTCAACGAGATACAATTTCCCTGTCTATTTATTTAATACTACTGAACATCCAAAATATACTATTTAATCCTATGTATATATGCCATATGTGTTACATATTACACACAGGCACACAAAAAGATACATTATCTACTATATATACTGTATGTGTATGTACACACACACACACACACACAGCTCTTCTAAAACTATACACATTCAACCTCACTTACTGCATTTGGAAAAACACACCCAGAGTCCACTTTCTGCCACACATTTAACCATAACTTCTGTACATTAAAACATTACACATGCCTTCAGATGTTCTTCCCTATCTTGCACATGACTGTTAGAGCCAGGAGATCTCATGGATTGAGTAAAATGTGGTGAAACTCACTTAACAATGCTCTTGCTTAGCAATCAAAATTTTGGGCTCAATTGTGGTCATAAGTCAAGGACTATCTATCCCTGCCTTCCTCTGCATGGCAGCCTTGTTCTACTAAACTCCTTCTCCTTTCTGGCAATTTTCCTCTCTGTTAGAGGCACCAAAATAATCCAGACAATATAAGGTTTCCTGCTGGAGCAGAGGGTTGGACTAGATGGCCTCCAAGGTCCCTTCTAACCCTGCTATTCTATGATTCTATAAGGATCTCCTGCTGGAGCAGGGGGTTGGACTAGATGACCTCCGAGATCCCTTCCAGCCCTAGATTGCTGTGCTGTTTCAAAGCGTCTTCTGAAGCCACGTCTAGTGCCAGGGTTTGTGGTCCTTCCTTCCTCTCCTTTTTTTCTCTCTCTCTCACTTCCTTCCTCCCTCCCTCCCTCCCTTCATGTATCTATCTACAGTATCTATCTATCTATCTATCTATCTATCTATCTATCTATCTATCTAT
>QLTV01000391.1:106126-116802 GCA_003457575.1 Thermophis baileyi
TAGCCAACATACCTTCCACCTCCTATTTTCCCCACAACAACAAAACCTGTGAGGTGTGTTGGATTGAGAGAAAGTGACTGGTCCAGCTGGCTTGCATAACTAAAATGGGACTAGAACTCACAATCACTTACTTTCAAACCAGGTCTCTTAACCACTAGGCCAAACTGGCTCTCTCTCTCTAGTGTGTGTGTGTGTGTGTGTGTGTGCGCGCGCACACACACACACACAATTAAGCCCTATGACAACATCCCACACAGTCATGTGACTGAGGTTTTCTGTTTTTTGCCAGTTTCCAACAATTCCTTCTGGTTTCTGGTTAAAAATGCCCATTGGGGAAAATGGACTTGTTTAACAACCCTTCTTCACACGAGATCACCCAGCAGCTGAGAGGGATAAGGCGGCAGCATTTCTGTGTGCTGCTGCTCCTGCTAGCTCCATAGACAATGCTAGCGGTCGCCGCTGCCCCTTCTCCTCTCCCAGCTGCTGGGCAAAGCCGTGCGAAGAAAGGAATGGGTGGCGGCGGTGGCAGCGGTGCTGCTGGAGGGCAGGCAGATCTCCCGGGGCTGCCCATGTGCATCGCAGCGAAGCAGCAGTCTTCACTCCAGCGGCGGCAGCGGGAGAAGGAAGAAAGCGAACGGTGGTTATGGTGCTCCGGGAGGGCAGGCAAATGTCCCAGGGCTGCTGCACATGCGCACTGCATGTGCAGCCCCGGGACATTCTGCCTGCCCTCCTGCAGCCCTGGCACCAGTTCCGCCCCTCTCAGCCCCAGCGCAGTGGCTGCGTCTCCCCGAAGGGCCGCCCGCCCAGCCCGGCCCAGCCCACAAACGCGTCTCCCGTCACGGGCTGGATGTGTGACCCGATCTCGGAAGGCAAGCGGGCATGAGGGACCACTGGGAAGGCCACGTGGAAGGCAGGGAAGCATGGCAGGGCCGTGGGCCGCAGGGAAGGGAGTAGGGGAGACAGGCTGGGATGGGGGGGCAGGGGCAGCTAGCTAGGCTGCAACTCGCAGGCTTACCTGGCAAGCAGATCAGGGCCGCTCAGTTGGGGCGCCGCGCTTCAGGCAGGCAAGCTGCAAGCGAGGACCCACACAGTAGAAGTGAGGAGCAACTGGGTGGGGTGGGGCGAGTGGGGGTGGTGGGACGAGCGAGCAGTGACCGAGCAACCGGTTCGGGGGCGTGGCCAGCCAGCGGTCGCTACCGGTTTGGCGACCCAGGCCAAATTACTGCTACCGGTTCTCCTGAACCGGTGCGAACCGGTAGAAACCCACCACTGTTGCAAACCAGATATTTTAAATTACAACTTCCTTGCTAGTAGCCATGTTGATTGATGCTAATGGAAGCTGGAGTCCTTCTGCCCAAGAAAGCTGGACTTGGGATTTTCAAAAATGTAATCTTACTCTTTCTTCAAAAAACATAAACCAAGCTTGTTACCTCTTCATAATTACAATAAATTTATATAACTATTTTTGCATTTCTGAATACAAATTCATCCACTTATGGATCCCTTCACTTTTTTTAAGTGCATTTACTACATTTGCTAATATTAATTTGATTCAGAACTGTCCTTATGCACAAATACATAATTTATTCCCCATATACATGGTCAGTCTTTTTCAGTGCTATCTCTCTACCTTATTTTTGTTCCTGTTTCAGGAACAAAGACATCTTTTTGATAATCTTTATAAGGGGCAGACAGCAAAACTCCATGTTGTACTCAGCAACTCTTTTCTACAGAGAAACATGCTATTTTTCTGAAAGGAAGATTATAATATTCATTTGTGTTCTAAGTGATTCTGGTTCACTTATATTGAACCTCCACCACTTGAGAATAAAAAGAAATCTAAAATGTATGTAACTGTCATTTAAACAACCAAGATGAACCACTTACTGGGTTTCTTCATAACTATTATGAGTCACCAACTGTTGCCATGAGAACAGCTATCTTGCATGACACTGTCTCAGAAATACAAAAATAACTGCATAGAACATATTAATTTATACCCATTGCATTTTCCAGCATTCTCCCTATTTTAGAATCCAACTTCCCAGAATGAATGCATGTAAAATAATTGTATAGATTGACATAATTTACTAAGCGGTCTTTTTAATAAGTGGCATGCTTTAAACAAGATGAAAAAGAAGAATAGGTTTAAATAAAGACATAAAGTGAAAAAGCATAGCAATGTGAGTGCTGTGCAACAGTGAGATGTTTGGTGAAAACTATTTTTGAAATTTTGGCTTAGTAACTGAAATGCACAGAAGGGTTTTAAAAAAACTGAATGATAGGTGTGAGGAAACCAATTCAGATTGTGACTCTTTTTCATAATATTTTTTTTATGCAGAAAGTTAAAATACAACCTCCCAAAAAAAGGAAAAAAAGAAATTTTGCAAAAACAAAACAAAATTAGACAAAACGTTTAAAAATGTGCATTAGAAAAGAGAAAAACACATATTCCTATATTGTCACCCCTAGTTGAATACTGATCACTATATGGCAGCAATAATAATTTTCCCCCTTGCAAAGCAGGTCTACATATAGATGTATATAATTCTATAAAATTCTATATATCTATTTGCAATCAATTTATGTATAAAATTCTATATATCTATTGTATAATGTATAAAATTCTATATATCTATCTGCAACCAATTTAACCTGTCAACTATCTACTATATATAAGAAAAAGTAATTAACAGCCAACAGCATAGTTATATTTCAAAGCCCCCTGTTAACGATCTATTATTGTATTTAACATAGAAAGCCAACAACGTCATCTTATCTACCACAAATTACTGTAGTCATTATCTCAGACCTGTTCAGGATCAAGTATCCTCATCTGAACCTTAATAATAAAACTTGTCCTTAAAATTTTGTTTAGGATCTCTCCCAACAATATTGCATCTCATTCCCCAGCAGAGTCATAAGCCTCTGTTGTAAATATCTCTGTGGCGTCTGTTATTCAGAAAATCTCCCTGTAAAGAAAAACACAGCATCTCTTGTCAATTGTTTTCTGGTTAAATATAATAAAACCATTCTCCAAGTCCATCCATCTTTCCAAGAAAATCCAGTCCATCATTCATCAATTCCATCATCTCTGAGTTTCTTGTATTCGTGTCCCATTCAGCCTTCTCCACCAAGCCTGAAATCTCAGACCAGGCTCTTTTTTCCTCACATCTGCCATCTGCATCTGGATATCATTCTGGGATTGATTCAAAACCATTGTTAATCAATCAGTTTTTATTGAAGTTTTCAAATAGCACTTGTAAGTTAAAAAATTTTTTCAAAGGCTTCCCAAAGCACTTTATCGCTTTTTGTAGACATTATAAAGAATATATAATGTATAGCATTCAAAGTCCTTCGTTTGCTGTTTGAATTTTAATGTAGTCCAAATATGTCAAAAGAACAAACAGTTCCTTTCCCAAGGACAAGCAGATGTACCTGAACAAAATGACCAAAGAAAAAAGTTGAGATGAAATTTCCCAAAATAAAAAGTAACTAAAGAAGAAGGAATTTTTCCATGAAAAGAAATAAGACCAGAATTAAAAAAACTAATAAAAGCAAAGTCCTTGTAGTAAAATAAGTGTAAATCAAGTCAAATAGCTTTCACTACCCAGGGGTGAATTCTCTCACTGCTGACTTCCTTACAGCAAAAGTGAATGTAATTTAGAATTCCAAAATAATAAGAAAACAAAAAAGTTGATGTTAAAATCCAGCAAGGGGTTATTCAGGTCAGCATTCAACCAGCTGATTAAAGTATATATCAAAATTTAAAAAAAAACTTTAAAAGGTGCAGTTAAAACCAAGGTGTGCTTAAAAATAACAAATAACTGAAAGGAAAAGATGAAAAACCCAGCCCTTCAATTGCTCCTATTGAGAATTTCAGTCTTCAAGATCCTTCTTCTCAGAAGTCCCAAAGGTTCTTTTTTTTTTTTTCATTTCAAAAGGCAACTGGTCTTTGTTTTTCCTTGAAGGCATTTCACTTCTCATACAAGAAGCTTATTCTGTTCTGCCTGAATGGTGGAGGATGGAAGGATTTATATTCCTTGTAGTCATCTGGTCGTTAGCACTCTTTCTGAGAGTCGTTGAAGCCACTTGGAGGTTTAACTGTGCCCTCAGGGTCACCTAAATAGTGCAAATGGGTGTGCAAGGAATATAAATTAGGTTACAATTTTTCCCCCTCATCCCAGCCCTCCCCCATGACCAGTTCATCTTCAGCCAATGAAGGTGTTTTGAGAATCGCATAGGTGTTTTGAGAATCGCTGAGATGTTTGGGGCAATCCACATTCCTTTCTCTGAGTGTGTGGCCTTGGGTACTGGCACAAACTGGTTCCGTACTTCCCTGGTCTTTGTCAAGCTGTCATCCCCCCTCCCCATTTCCCATCACACCTCCATATATGTTTATTGATCATTTGTCCCCCGTGCTCCCCTCCCCCTAGCCTTTGATGGCAGGATGGCAGCAAGGCACCACACCGAAGGTGGCAGAACTGACAGATAGAATCAAGATCACATGAAGTATTAGTACCACTTTATAAAGCCTTAGTAAGACCACACAGAATACTGCATCCAGTTTTGGTAACCATATTATTAAAAAGTTGTTGAGACTCTAGAAAGAGTGCAGAAAAGAGCAATAAAGATGATTAGGGGGCTGGAGGCTAAAACATATGAAGAACAGTTTCAGGAATTGGGTATGTCTAATTTAGTGAAAAAAGGACTAGAGGTGATGTCAGGCGTGCCTCCATTCAAAACTCAAGAAAGGAAAACCCCAACTCCATGTTTATAGAGAAAGGTACTTTTACTGAGTATGAACTGACAGCAACAAGATGAAAGCAAGATCTGAGGCTAAAGGTGCGAAAATTACATATTGAAAGCATTCCCAAATTCCTCCCCCCAAGGACCCGGGCTGACCATCCAATCCCCATTCCCCCAGGATGTCATGTGAGGCGCATCTTCAGGTGGAGCCATCGCATCTGGTATGCCAGGACGGTTGACCTTGAGCTGGCTGTAACCAAGTCCATTCAGCAGCGCAGTAGATGATGAGAGCTTCGCTTGAGCTGGCTGTAAACAGGTCCATTCAGCTGCGCAATAGATGATGAGAACTTTCCTCCCTTCTCCTCCCTATTCAAACATATACAAAAATATCCCCTCCAGCACTGTTTCCCCCCTCCAAATACCTAAGCTTCACCCCTCCCCCATTTCTATGGTAGCCAATAGCAAGCAAGCAGCATGGAGGCTGACATTCGGCCCTCCTGTAGTAGGGAGGTTAGTCCTAGAAAAGAACATAACACAACATGGACAAGGTAGATAGCACTATAGCAATAGCACTTAGACTTATATACCGCTTTATAGTGCTTTACAGCCCTCTCTAAGCGGTTCACAGAGTCAGCATATTGCCCCCAACAATCTGGGTCCTCATTTTACCCACCTCGGAAGGATGGAAGGCTGAGTCAACCTTGAGCCGGTGAGATTTGAACCGCCGAACTGCAGCTAGCAGTCAGCTGAAGTAGCCTGCAGTGCCGCACTCTAACCACTGCGCCACCTCGGCTCCATACAACCCAAAAGTGTAAAAAACATTGACATTAATAGTCTCAAGGCTTATCAGAGTATTTGGAATGGAACAACTGTAAAAGCTTCAGGGCTCTGACATCTCGCTCATTCATCCATTCAGATTGAGAGAAAGGGAAGTGTTTCCAGGCCACCAAATACTGTTCTTTCCCCCTATGTTTTCTAGAATCGAGGATCTCTTTGACCTCGAAATGCTGTTCCCCTTCAATGAGTAAGGGAACAGGCGGGGGTGGGGTTTTGGTCTGGTCGAAGTGAGGAGGTATGTTCGGGTTTTAGTAAACTAATGTGAAATACAGGGTGGATCCTCTTAAGGGTTTTGGGTAGCTCTAATTGTACCGTCACCAGGTTCACAATTCTCACAATAGGAAAAGGTCCCACATACTTAAGCCCCAGTTTTTTCGACTTTGGTGTAGTCTGTAGATATTTAGTTGAGAGGAAAACCCTATCTCCCACTTGGTATTCCTTCGCCATAACCCTTTTCTTGTCTGCTTGTTTTTTATGTGCTCGGTGAGCTTCATCTAGCGCCTTACGAGTAACGGGCCAGTTAGACTGAAGTTGCTCAATCCACTCCACTAAGGAAGGGATTAGAGGCTTCTCTTGCGGCAATTCTGGAATGGGTACAAAGTCTTGACCGGAAACCACCCTGAATAGGGTAAAACCCATGCTACTATGTATGGAGTTATCATAAGCAACCTCTGCAAATGGCAGTAAGTCTGCCCAGTTATCTTGCTGGTAATTCACATAACACCTGAGGAATTGTTCTAGAACCGAGTTAGTCCGTTCACAAGTTCCGTTAGTCTGCGGATGATGGGTGGAGCTTAAGCCTTGGGCAGAGCCTAACAACTTTAGGAACTCCCTCCAGAAGTGGGAGGTGAATTGGACCCCCCTGTCTGAAATTCAGGGATACAGTGTAGCCTATATACATGTTGAATAAACAGTTTAGCTAACATTTTTGCTGATGGAATCTTGGAGCAGGATACAAAATGCACCTGCTTGGAGAATAAGTCCGTGATCACCCAAATGACTGTATTGCCACCACTCTTGGGTAGTTCAATGATGAAGTCGATGGATATTTCTTTCCAAGGAGCACCAGGTCTAGCAACGTTCTGGAGTAATCCATGCAGCTTTCCGGATGGCCTCTTTGCAGAAGCACACACAGGACAGCTAGCGACGTAAGCCTCTATGTCCTTTTTCAAAGATGGCCACCAGAACGGCCATTTAATTAAGTGTAACGTTTTCACAAACCCAAAGTGTCCAGCGGCTTTCGAATCGTGGGCCTGTTGTAATACAGCTCCCCTAAGACTGGAGGGGACGTACAACTTAGCGCCCACCCATGCGAGGCCATCACGAACAGTACACTGGTTTGAGTGAGACATGAACCAGTCATAAGTTTTTAGCGCTTCCTTTAGTTGCTCACTTAAATTGGTGGGTAGTGTTAGGTCTCTGTCCATGTAGTTGGGTTGGCAATATGCTGTATAAACCAACAATGTATGTATGTATGTTTAAAACACAATCACTGTATTGATTTGTGCTGTATTCTGATTGGTTGATTGTGTTGCAAATTGCCATAAGAGGGAGCTAGAGATCATAGCTTACTCTCTCTGACATGCTCTATTTGATATTCTAGTCTCTGTTGTATCTGAGCTGTGTTTATATTGTAATATCTTTGTTTACTGTGAATGACAAAGGCAACCGGTAAGAAGACTCTGTAGTTGTAAAAGCTTGTAATTCTCTGGACTGTTATTCTAGCTAGTTACAGATTTAAACGTGTATGACCTGGACTGTTTATTGGACTGTGCTATTTCTTAAAGTAAATTTTAACTCAATTTAGTGTATCTGTGTGTGGCTGAATAGTTATTCATATCTACTATCGTAACATTTCTATGTGCATATCCTTGTTACTCAAGGGTTACTCTTAACAGGTAGATCCAGCTCGACCTTCCCCTGGGCTCTGATGACCACGGGGGCAGCCAATTGCTTGGAGGGGATAACCGGGCGGATTACTTCCAGCCGGGTGCTATTATATTGGGGCAATCTGGATAGGGCATCCGCCATAAAGTTCTTTCCCCCAGGAAGGTAGCGCAGAGAGAAATTAAACCGATTAAAGTATTGCACCCAATGGACTTGCTTGGGCAACAACTTCCGCGGTGTTTTTAAGGCCTCTAGGTTCTTATGATCTGTCCACACCTCAAATGGGTGTTTTGCTCCTTCGAAGAAATGTCTCCAGGTTAACAGGGCCCATCGGATAGCAAAAGCTTCCTTCTCCCAAATTGCCCACCTCCTTTCAATTTCAGTTAATTTATGGGAGGTGTAGGCGTAGGGTTGTAAAGTTCCATCAGCATTTGCTTGAAGTAGTACTGCCCCCACAGCCACATCACTGGCGTCGGCTTGGACTACAAAAGGGGCATCCATGTTGGGATGTTTAAGGATGGGCTTGGCCGCAAACAATCGTTTCAGTTTCACAAAAGCTGCTTGGCATTCCATGGTCCACTCAAGGGGGCGGTTAGGCCTTGGATTTGCTTCCCCTTTTGTCTTTAGGAGATTAGTAATAGACAATGCAATTTAGCAAAAGAGGGAATGAACTGTCGATAAAAGTTAGCAAAGCCTAAGAACCTTTACAACTGCTTGCGGGTGCATGGGGGCGCCCACTTCATGACTGCCCGGACTTTGTCCGGATCCATTTCAATGCATTTTCTACGCAAATGACGTTAAGATTTTTGTAATCCACGCAGAGACAGAGCCATCCTTTTTTTCACAGAACAACACTGGGGCAGCCACTCGTGGCCTAGCTGGTTGGATGAAACCCCATTTTAAGTTTTTATCAATAAAGTTTCGCAATTCCTCCAGCTCACGAGGGGTCATCAAGTAGATCTTTGGTTTGGGGAGTTTCGTCCCTGGGAGAATTTCTATATTGCAGTCTGTGGGGCGATGAGGTGGGAGCACATCTGAGGCCCTCTCATCTCCCTGAGGTCCCAATATTCCTTAGGGATTTTCTCCTCCCCAGCCATGCGTTTGCTCCCTGCTGCTGCCAGCTCCTTCATGGCTTTGGCTATGCAAAGGGGTTTTCCTTCCCCCTTCCCGGCTATCCCTGTAACCCAAACAGGAGCACTCTAAACTGGAAACAACCCAAAGGGCAGTTGAAGGCAGTTTCCCACTCGTCCCCTTCTGTAATTCGAACTCTGTAGTAAGCTTCTCCCAAGTCCAGCTTAGTGAAAATTTTCCCTTTGGCCAGATGAGCTAACATGTCCTTCATCAGGGGTAATGGGTAAACATTTTCTACGCAAATGACGTTAAGATTTTTGTAATCCACGCAGAGACAGAGCCATCCTTTTTTTCACAGAACAACACTGGGGCAGCCACTCGTGGCCTAGCTGGTTGGATGAAACCCCATTTTAAGTTTTTATCAATAAAGTTTCGCAATTCCTCCAGCTCACGAGGGGTCATCAAGTAGATCTTTGGTTTGGGGAGTTTCGTCCCTGGGAGAATTTCTATATTGCAGTCTGTGGGGCGATGAGGTGGGAGCACATCTGAGGCCCTCTCATCTCCCTGAGGTCCCAATATTCCTTAGGGATTTTCTCCTCCCCAGCCATGCGTTTGCTCCCTGCTGCTGCCAGCTCCTTCATGGCTTTGGCTATGCAAAGGGGTTTTCCTTCCCCCTTCCCCGGCTATTAAGCCAACAGTGTGCAGCAGCTGCCAAAAAAAGCCAGTGCAATCCTAGGTTGAATTAATAGAGGGATAGAATTAAGATCACATGAAGTTCTAATACAGTGGTTCTCATCCTTTCTAATGCCGTGACCCCCCTGCGACCCGCTCCCTGCCGCCGTGACCCCCTCCCCACACGCGATGAGGTGACAAAGGGGGCGTGGCACCAGGGGTGAAATGCTCCTGGTTCAGGCGTGCCTGCGGGTCGCCGGACAGCTGGTAGCAACGGAAGTGGGAGACTTCGCCCACCCGCCCGGACGCCGCCATTTGGGTTCTTTTACCCTCTGCGCATGCGCAAAGCGTTCTGCAATTTCGTTGCTACTTCATAACTTTAATTTTGCCATTGTTATGAATCGTAATGTAAATATCTGATATGCAGGATGTATTTTCATTGTTACAAATTGAACATAATTAAAGCATAGTGATTAATCACAAAAACAATATGTAATTATATATTGTGAAATATTTATTTCTAATTACAAATAAATGAAATTTTGTCTTGAAGCATGGTGTAGCATGGGTAACAGTCTTAATATAACAACAGTAAACTACATTGCTACATTTTACAACAGTATGCATAAAAGGCCAATGTCAGTGCGAAGGTTGAGATTGCTTCTTTCTCAGATCAGAAATTCTCAGGGCAGTCTTTGCAAGAGCACAACGAAGATCATCTTCCACAACAAGTCTACTTCTGTATTTAGACTTGATAACCAACAAGCTGGAAAACCCTGTTTCACAAAGATATGTTGTTGGAAATGGAAGAAGAAGGCGCAACACAGTCTCAGACAGAACAGGATATGACTGCAAACACTTGATCCAGAATTTTGTAACTGGCATTGTAGAGAAATCAGTTCTCGCTGCATCGCTGTTAATAAGTTCAATGAACTCCTCTTGTGCTGTCTCAGGAACATCTTCAACTTTGACTGTGAATGGGCTTCTGGCAAATGCAAATGGGGTGTCAGGTAGATTTGGAAAGTACGATGAAATTTCATCTTCAAGCATGTGCAAGTGTTCTTTCACAGAAATTATCATCGTAATCCTTTTGTCTGGTTCAATGTCATGTTCCTCAAAGAAAGCAGATAAGGTAGGCAACATGTAAATTTTATTTTCATCCAATTTTTTTTGCTCAAGCTGAAGTTTCATTTGGAATGATTGGATCTTTTCAGACAAATCAAGGCATGTTGCATTTGGTCCTTGCAGTGATAAATTTAACTCATTCAAGATGGCAAAGATGTCAACCAAGTAAGCTATTTTCTGCAGTTCACTTTTATCGCTGAAAAGTGCTTCGAACTGCGGTCTTGCTTTCTGATTAAAAAATGTTTTCAGTTCATCACGAAGTTCAAAAACACGTTTTAAAACTTTTCCTCTCGACAACCATCTCACTTCAGTATGAAATAGCAGAGCATTGTTTG
>QLTV01000391.1:156322-168426 GCA_003457575.1 Thermophis baileyi
GAGTTTTTCTTTTCAAGTTATCTTCAGCTCCACACCGCTAAGGCGCCTCCGGTTTCTTTCTGGAGACTCTCTCAGTCCACTATATTTTATACAACTATTGCTTGTTTAGAAGGATTCTCACTATTATTATTCCAAAGCGATTGTTGATATTCTTGCCGTTTCACACTCTCTGCTTCCACGCTGTCTGTTCAGGCTGCCATGTCTCCGGACCACACTTTAAGAGTTGGTTTCTTCTACGTCTGGGTTCGGGGATTCCACCTTCCGTAACGGGGGGTCGCTCCCCCTCCCGTCACCAGCTGGTCTTCCCCTGCTTGTCGCTCT
The DNA here is from genome assembly GCA_003457575.1 of Thermophis baileyi. Taxonomy (NCBI): domain Eukaryota; kingdom Metazoa; phylum Chordata; class Lepidosauria; order Squamata; family Dipsadidae; genus Thermophis; species Thermophis baileyi. Next base: position 156,644 of record QLTV01000391.1, read on the forward strand.
CCCCAACAAGGATTTGCGATGCCGATTCGGCCTCCAGAACGTAGAAAATCGGGCAGAGAATTAGCGCTCCATTTCCCTGCACCGCACCAGCATGGCACCACCCCGGAAGTCCTACAGACCTTAACCTGCAACCACAATCGAGTCCAAAGTACAACATTGTTTTATTTCTTTTGCAGTAGTAGCCTTTTACAGGATGAACAGACAACAGAGTTTGACCACTTTTTTCAGCAAGAAACCAAGATCGGAACCAGATACAAAAGAATTGGCCTTGGATGATCTGAAACAGTCACAAGCACCACCACTTGAACTTGGAGAAAGCAGCAAGTCAATTATTGGTGACTCCGAAATTGAAAACAATCTTCCTGACTGCTGGACATTGCAACAGTATAACAACTTTAAAGAAAAATATGAGGGGCTGGAAATTTCCAACAAAAAATTAGGTTGCAAGTATTGTGCTAAATTTGACTTCACAAAAGAAAAAAGTGTTCATATATCAAAAGAATGGAAATATTTCCAGATTGAGGCAGCAGGGAAAAATAAAGAGGTACAACAAGCTTCTCTAAGAAAAAAAAATGAAAGAACATTTTTTCATCAAAAGCTCATAACTTTTGCACAGAGAACTAAAAGCAATGTGAGCAGGATGCAATAACAAAAGGAATAGATAGGATGACTGAAAAATATTTAGGTACTACTTGTAGAATATTCAATACAGTTTACAGCCTGACACAAAAATGTAGGCCATTTTCATTCATGGAAGAAGTGATAGAATTGCAAATCAAAAATGGCGTAGACATGGGAATAGGATTGCATTCACGTAAAATTGCAGTGAAAATAGTTGATTTCATTGCTAAAGAAATTAAAACAAAATTATTTACTAAAATTATTGAAAATAATCGGAAAATATGTTTGATTATTGATGAAGCCTCAACAATATCTTGCAAACCAGTTGCTATACTTTTCTTAAAAGTTGAGGATTCAGTTACCTCATCAACAATTTTTGTTGAGCTAGTTGAATTAGAAAAACAAGATGCAGAGACAATATGTTCTTCAGTTATGGAAAGTTTAAATAATGTTGGGTTTACTAAGAACTACCTAAAAAAACAATTACTACCAACCTGCCTTCCATTGAGGACCTGTATACTGCACGAGTCAAAAAGAGGGCCGTGAAAATATTCACTGACCCCTCGCATCCTGGACATAAATTGTTTCAACTCCTACCCTCAAAACGAGGCTATAGAACACTGCACACCAAGACAACTAGACACAAGAACAGTTTTTTCCTGAATGCCATCACTCTGCTAAACAAATAATTCCCTCACCACTGTCAAACTATTCACCAAGGCTGCATTACTATTACTATTAGTCTTCTCATCGTTCCTATCACCCATCTCCTTCCACTTATGACTGTATGACTGTAACTTGTTGCTTGTATCCTTACGATTTATATTAATATTGATTGTTTCCTGATTGCTTATTTGTACCCTATGACAATCATTAAGTGTTGTACCTCATGATTCTTGACAAGTATCCTTTTTTTTATGTACACTGAGAGCATATGCACCAGACTAATTCCTTGTGTGTCCAATCACGCTTGGCCAATAAAGAATTCTATTCTATTCTATTCTATTCTATTCTATTCTATTCTATTCTATTCTATTCTATTCTATTCTATTCTATTCTATTCTATTCTATTCTATTCTATTCTATTCGAGAGAATCTGGAGTGAGCACTACTATTCTATTCTATTCTATTCTATTCATAATATGGCACTGCTTAAACCATCGGCTCCAAGTTGTTTTAGATGATTCGATAAAGGAAATAAAGCAAGTAAATCATTTTAAAATTTTTATTGATAAGATATACACTATTTTTTATCAATCCAATAAGAACCAAGCTGAACTTTTCAAAATATCTGAACAATTTGGGATTGAAATTATAAAGATTGGTAGAGTTTTGGGACCAAGATGGACTGCCTGTAGTTTAAGGTCAGCCCTGGCTGTCTGGCACGCTTATCCAGTGCTACATCAGTATTTTCATTCAAATGAAAAGTACCTAGGTATGGCTGCTCGTCTTGAAAATATATATTTTATGACTGATTTGGCATTGATGATTGACATTCTAAATGAAATTTCTCTTCTTTCAAATGCACTGCAAGCAAGAAATGTAGACATCATGAAGGCTGAAAAACTTGTGATCAGATAAATTAAAGCATTTGAAATGCTTAGAAAGGAAAATGGTGCATACGAAAAAAAAGTGGATGGATTAATTACTTCAGAAACCTTGAAAAATATAAAATTTGTACAAAATCATCAATTTGTTAGTCTTCCTAAGGAAAGACTTTTAGAAAGCATCGTAACAAATTTGAAGAAAAGACTAATGGACTGTGAACATTTAAAAACAGGTAGCCATTTGCAAGACAGGACTAATTTACAATTCCTCAATTTTTTGGAGCCAGATTACTGGAATATTGAAGAAGTGGTGGTTCCATGGAAAGCAGCTGAAGAACAATTGCTTGCATTTAGTGATATCTTTAATTATGAAATTAATATTAGCGATTATCGAGATTTTGTGGAAAATGTTTTAAAAGATTCCCAGAAATATACAATTCCTGCCAGTATTCAAAAAGCTAAAAATATTGTCAGAACAATTGCTGTAAGTTCAGCAGAAGTGGAAAGGGTTTTTTCTAAAATGAACATCATATGTTCAGAGAAGAGAAGTCACCTAACTGTTTCCAACATAACAAACCTAATGACCATTAGTGTAATTGGTCTACCTCTAAAAGAATGGGACCCTATTCCTACAGTCAAAAAATGGTTGCGAGCACATCACACAGCCGATGATGCTTGGGGGTTAAGACTGAAGAAAAGTGAAAGTGAGGATGCCAATGATACAGCAATTTGGAAATACCTTAAAGCTGAATAACACTTTTATTGTTCTTATGTAAGTATTTGTGTACCTCTTTTATTGTTTTGTGTACCTCTTTTATTGTTCTTATTTAAGTATTAAATGCACGAAATAATAAACTACCTTTTGGTATATCTTTTTTTAGGCAAAGAAGTGAAGTCGAGTTGGCCATGCCCACCCAGTCACATGACCACCCAGCCATGCCCACCCATCCAGTCATTAGGGCAGAGAACCAGTTGTTAAAAAATTTGAAGCCCACCACTGGGTGCCTCCTACAGTGACCTTGAAGTATTGATTTTTTAACATGTTCTTCAGAAGCCTTGTTACTTTAAGACACAGAATAGTTTTCTTTAGCTTGAGTATCACACCATCAAGCCACACTGTGTCATAAGATGCAGTCAAATCAATAAAAGCCATGGAAGCTTTTAGTCCTTTCTGGAAACCAGCTTCAATAAATGAAATAAGAGCCAGAATTTGCTCGCAGCAGCTTCTCTTGGTGTGGAACCCAACCTAAAAGTGAAGGGACAACCCTATCAACATGTTGGTATATTCTGTAATAAAGTAATCATTCCAGAAGTTTAAAGCAAATGCTCAACAGAACTATACAGCAGTAGCTTGCCGGATCATTGTGTGGTTTTCCAGGTTTTAGGATGGCAAGGGTTTGGAATATCTTGAACTGACTGAGGATCTTTCCTGTGTTCAAAGCATCTGTATAAAATTGTTGTAGCCATTGTTCTAGTATGTGGTCCTAAATGTTTAATAAACTCTGGGAACATCCCATCAGGCCCAGCAGCCTTCTTTACTTTGAGGCTTTTTATAGCTCTTTCCAACTCATATCCTGAGAATGGCAAATAAAGAAGTGAGTTTTCTATAATTTGTTCATTTAATTTACTTGTTTGTTGTTGTACAGTTTTTACAAAGTGTGGATCTAAAGGAATGTTTTCTGCATGATTCTTTATATGTAAAGCTATCTGAGGTGATGATATTTGAGTTTTCTGAATAAGAATGGAGTTGCTGCTCCTAGTTTCCATAGTAGGGACCATGCTTTCCGGCTACTATGTATGAAGTCTAAGCTTTCAGTTATTTCTATTCATCTTTCTATATGCTCGTTGTTAATGGAGCATTGTATTTCTTCTCCCAGAGTGAGGTTACAGTACCTGTTCTTTGGTATTCATATAAGTTTTTTGTGGTGCGGTTCCAGCAAGGAATGTATTCTAATTATACCTACAAGGTATATTACATTTTGCTGCTATGATTCCGTTGTTTTTTACTGAAGAAGGAATCTGTCAGAATCCTAAAAGTGATACTGCCATTCAGTTGGGAGAAGGGGGGCCCTTGGATTTGATTTATTAGCAGTGCCTGTGACAACTGATATTTTACAACTTGTATACTGGCGCCAAAGCGCCCTGAGATCTCTCACCTTTGGAGAATGTTTATGATGGCCATGTGGGATGTTTCACTTTAATGACTAATGGAAGATAACCATGGGAATGTATGCTTATATGGTTTCTCAGGGCATCTGGTAAAGAAAACATCTTCACACTTGTGTATTGGCTAAAATCTGCATTCTGGCTAATGGGAGGGGTCTCTACTGCTTTAATTCTACTTGTCTTGCCTAAGGGTATTCAGACTTGCTTTGAACCTATTGTTTTCACTTCTGCTTAATAAAAGCCTGAAGGGGTGGGGGTGGGGGGCACTGAGGATGAGTTTGTAGCACCAAGGGGGCAGTGGACTGAAAAAGTTTGGGAACCACTGATCTATACAATGCCTGCGTAGCTCGTGGGGCACCGAATCACCTACATGAGTGGTATCTCACCACCGAAGAAGTTGAGATCGATATGGCCAGAAACCAAGTACTGAGGGGGGCGAGTGTGGAAGAAATCTCCACCCTGGAAGCAAGGCATCATAAAATTTCAGATGCACGTGACTTTTGCCGAGAATCCACATAAAGAAACTGAGGGGGCAGAGTGCCAAGAAACAGCCATGCCTGGTTACACCATGCCAACCGAGGGCATACCCAAAGAATACAAAGATTTGGCTGAAGTTTTTAGTGAAAAAGCCTCAGACGAGCTCTCCCCCTGCCCACCGTTCCGCTGACTGTGCAATAGAAATCCTATCCAGCGCCAAACTCCCTAAACCCAAGATGTATAGCATGTCCCCAAGGGAGCTGGAAGAACTGAGAGCATTCATTGAGAAAAACCTAGCAAGGGGTTTCATCGAGCCAGCCCGACCAAAAATCGCAGCCCCAGTGTTATTTAGAGAGAGAAAAGATGGCTCAAAACGCCTTTAAATACAATCAGTGTGGAAAACATGTACCCCCTCCCCCTTATGAAAGATATGCTAGCATACCTCGCTAAAGGGGAAAAAATTTCAAAGCTGGACTTAAGGGAGGCTTACTACCGAATCAGAATTAAGGAGGGGGATGAGTGGAAAACGACGTTTAACACCCTCCTTGGGTGCTACCAATTCAAAGTGCTCCCTTTTGGGTTACAAGGGCCCCCTGCAGTGTTTATGCAATTAATAAACAAAGTGCTACATGAGCATTTGTATAAGGAAGTCCTGGTCTACTTTGACGACACTTTAATATATACCGAAAGCAAAGCAGAACATGTAAAACTAGTCCAGGCTGTTTTAAACAAACTCCGCTCAGCCAAACTTTATGCTAAACTCTCACCAAGAAAAAATTGATTATTTGGGGTACCGCATTTCACACCAGGGCGTAGAAATGGACCCTCAAAAAGTGCAGGCTGTACTTGATTGGGAACCACCCCGCACGTGTAAACAGTTACAAAGCTTCCTGGGATTCGCCAACTTTTACCATCAGTTTATGAGCAAGACCAACTACAACCATGCAAAAAACCATCCAAAAAGCTGAATGAGACTGAGCAAAGGTCATTTGGGAGAAAGAGGCTTATGCAGTTCGATGGGCACTTTTTAACCTGGACGCATTTCCTAGAGGGGAGTAAGATCCCTTTTGAAGTCTGGACTGATCACAGAAAATTTAGAAGCCCTAAAGACGCCAAGGAAACTATCCCCAAAACAAGTACGATGGGCTCAGTACTTTAAACAATTTGATTTTACTCTCAAATATCTCCACGGGGGGGGGGAAACTTTATGGCAGATGAACTATCCAGAAAACCGCAACCGCAATACAATAGTGCGAAGCCAGACGTAATCAAACCCATAGTACAAAACAATCAACTGGCTGCTAAAGTAATCACCAGATCCCAGGCAAAACAAAGAAACATTGACGGACAATGACACCACCCAAATTTTTAAACAAGAATTGGTCACCAATGAATGGTTTTTGAGCCATAAATCCAACTGTCTGATGAAAGATAACTTAGCTTGGGTGGGAGGGAAGTTGTATGTTCCAGCTAGCCAAAGACTGCACTTAATGGAAAGATGCCACGACTCCAAATTAGCTGGACACTTTGGTTTTGTGAAAACTTTATTTATTTATTTATTTATTTATTTTATTTTATTTTAGCAAAATTTGTATGCCACCCAACTCCCAAAGGACTCTTTACACCTAATTAAAAGACAATTTTGGTGGCCATCACTAAAAAAGGACATAGAAAGCTATGTAGCTAGTTGCCCCATTTGTGCTGCAGAAAAAAGACGTCAAGGGAAGACCCCAGGCCTCCTACAGAAAGTAGCCGAACCTTCGGCGCCCTGGAGAGAGATTGGTATGGACTTTATTGTAGAACTGCCAGAAAGTGCGGGGAATACTGTCATTTGGGTCGTGACAGATCTGTTTTCAAAACAGGCACATTTTATACCTTGCCAAAAAATCCCAATTGCTAAAAGTTTAGCCAAATTATTCCTAATACACATTTATCATCTTCATGGAGCTCCACAAACAATCATCTCTGACAGAGGAGTCCAATTCACCTCCAACTTTTGGAGGGCATTTGTGAGCTTACTTGGCACCGCCCAGGGGTTGAGCTCATCGCATCACGCGTGTACTAACGGAAATTGTGAGAGGACTAACTTGGTGCTAGAACAATATCTAAGATGTTTTATTAATTTTCAACAGGATAACTGGACTGAACTTTTACCTTTTGCTGAAGTTGCATTTAATAACTCTGTACACTCAAGTACTGGTTTTACCCCTTTTAGAATAGCAACAGGCCACAGAACTACCCACAGAAGAACCCACTATCCCTTCACTTAAAGAGTGGATGGATAGTTTACAAAACGCATGACCAGTAGTTAGATTAGCATTAAAGGAAGCTAGAGAGGCTTTTAAAATTCAAGCTGACAAGAAAAGAATGGAACCCAAACCTTTCTATGTGGGAGATAAAGTATACTTATCTACAAAATCCTTGAAATCATTACAGCCATCAAAGAAATTAGGGCCAAAGTTCATTGGACCTTTCCCTATCACTAGGATCATCAATCCAGTAACAGTAGAACTACTCTTTCCAAAGACACTCAGGCAAGTCCACCCAGTGTTTCACATTAGTTTACTCAAATGAGAGGTAATCTCAATCCTCAGACCACCTGCTTCTACACTACCTGTTCCCATCATGATAGAAGGAGAACAACACTTTGAAATCAAGGAAATCCTTGACTCTAGGATCCACAGAGGGAAAACCCAATACTTAGTTGCTTGGAAACATCTACCCTCATCCCAAAACGAATGGGTCGCTAAACACCATGTTAGGGCTCCTACCTTACTGAAAAAATTTCACTCCCAATACCCTAACAAACCTTGTTAATATAGTATAATGCATTTTTGTTGTTGTTTATATCTTTTCACAGGTGGACCCTTTTTTTTCCTAAGGAAGGCAGCATGTCAGAATCCTAAAAGTGATACTGCCATTCAATTGGGAGAAAGGGGGGCCTTGGATTTGATTTATCAGTAAGGCCTGTGACAACTGATATTTTACAACTTGTATCCTGGCGCTGAAGCACCCTGAGATCTCCTCACCTTTGGAGAATGTTTATGATGGCCATGTGGGATGTTTCACTTTAATGGCTAACGGAAGATAACCATGGGAATGTATGCTTATATGGTTTCTCAGGGCATCTGGTAAAGAAAACATCTTCACACTTGTGTATTGGCTAAAATCTGCATTCTGGCTAATGGGAGGGGTCTCTACTGCTTTAATTCTACTTGTCTTGCCTAAGGGTATTCAGACGTTGCTTTGAGCCTATTGTTTTCACTTCTGCTTAATAAAAGCTTCCTTTTGAAATACTCCGTTTCAAAAGTCTTCACTTTCTTAAGCTAGAGGGAGAGGCAATCCTTACAGAATCTACCGTATCCACCACTTCTTTGGTGTATTGCTCCTAGTTTGCTTTCCTGAAATTCCACCTTGGTATCTGGGTTGATCTTATGAGAGGTAATTGTAGTCCTAGAGTAAGTATGACTAGCCTGTGTTGGGTATTTGGGAATTCCGGTAGGACGTTCCTTGTATAGTGGAGGGGGATTTTTAAGTTGTCTGTGGTTACTTGGCAAAGATCTGGGTTTCTTTCATTCTGCCATCTTGCAGAACAGAAGCTTTTCAAATCTTTGGCATCTTAAGCTAGGTGAAGCTCATTCTGCTCTGTCCAGTTTGCTGATATTTCCCCATTCTTACTATTGTTGTTATAACTGCAGTTAGCATGGCGACTATTAAAATCACCTATATATACTCCTTGATGGTTGGCAGTGGTGGGTTAGGCAATTTAATGCTGGGAGGTTTGTAAATCATGACTGTTATTCCTGATATTTCAATAATGATGTCTAATTGCTGCCTCTGTAGTTTTTGACCGTGAAGGCTGCAATATCCAGTTTGGTCACCATGTGTATAGATTTTTAGCCACTCTGTTAAAACAGAACATTGCCCGGGATATACCATCATGGAGGTAGTCTATATTTCATTCCTAAGACTGTGAATGTAAAACTCCCTGGCTTTAAAATATATCCCTTTAGTTATTATAGTCTTAATAGATACAGGTGTTACTTTCTCTTCTAAGTCTATGTTTTAAAGTTGACATATTCACTTGGAGACAAAAGAACAGTTAATTTAAAAGCAAAAGGAAAAATCTCTACTATTTTCCATAATAAAGTGGATAAAAATTATGCAAGGAAAAATGAACAGGACCAATTCTGTATCATATACTTATTTTTCTGAGTGTACAAAACTAATAAATCAGACGAGGCTAAACTAGATTCTTGCCCATTGCTAGCTTTTTCTGGTTTAGCTTTTTCCAGCCTTGTTCTTGTATAGATACTAGACCAAAATTCCTAATTAGAAATCACATGCTGAGGAGAGACTGTCTTGATATTCTGAAATGTAGAGGCTTTCAAATATACAGTATAACTGAGAGATATAATCCCAGGAGTGAGAATTTTAGTAATTCACAAAAAGAAAGGAAAAATGGTTTCTCTGAGTTTTATAAGATTGTGAATGAGCTTGAATAAGATTCTTATGTAATGAATTAATAGTTCACTGTCTTCCAGATATTCATTGGCTGTCTCATAACTGTTTATAATTGTTTTGAATCTTTGACACATGATGTGTTTTGCTTCTGGCAACAAGAAGTGTTAAAGTATCCAGTTTTTAACAGCAACTATATGCATTCATTGGCTTTGATATATTCCATTATTTCTCAAAGCAGATCTTTTGGCTCATACTTATAGGCTTTCATGCATCTTGATGCTTCTTTGTTACTTCTTCATCTTTGCTTGTGCTCAGTTATCTGGAAAGGAGACATGCTCAGACTTAAGGTTGGGAGTATTGGTGCAGGTGAATGCTGATATCCGGGCTAAGCCTACTATATCCTAAAATATTCAATGATTGTGTTAAGCATTATAGAATTAGCTTTCAAGTGTTTGATATGAGACAGTATTGGCATGAAAGCATAAAAGACAGATGGTAGTGTATCTAATATCAAATTAGGAATGAGAGGCAAGCTCAGAATGGCATCTTTATTTAAGCTCAAATAGTGCTACTGATTTTGAACCACATCAAATGAAATCATTGGATTCCAGGCTGTGAAAAACAAGTCAAAGGATTTGTTCATTCCTGAACAATTTTAAAGGAAATCAATCCATTTATTTGGTCTTTTTCTCAAAAGCAATCAAAGTCCATTGCTTTTCTGAATACCTCCTCCAAAACTCACCAAAGATCTTTAGTTTCATCATCATGCCCTCACTAAAGTCAATAAAGTATTGACAGCAGCATCAGTTAGATCAGATAACAATAGATCTACTGACAGTGCCAGATAGATGCTTCCTCCAGGCTCCTTAATTGCTTTTTGACAATTATTTCTTACATTTATGCAGAAACACATTGTGAAATGCTTAATCTGTCTGATGTGTTGCAAGATGAAAAGTGCATATTGAAATAAACGATAGATTTATACATTCTAAAGAGAAACAGGTGTATTAGAGCTTGGGGGGGGGGACTGGAAAACTAAAAATGCTTCTATGAAAAGGCAGCTATGCAACAATTACAGTGAATTGAAGATATGGCAAATAGACTTCCATACAAGTACTATAGATATTTGGCCAGTCAAAGCCTTTATTGGAAAGAGTTTTTGTTTTGTGTATCATGCTATATAGTGCAATACTGCAGCTTTAGAAAGTAGGAGTTAGAGTCATGTAATACTGTACATCTCTACAGAAATACACAAAACCAAGGATGAAAACCTCCTAGAATCCATATGGGTCAATATAAAAGGGGGGAAATGACATTGCTATAGGCGTATACTACAGGCCACCCAACCAAACAGAAGAAATAGATGAACTCTTTGCTAATCAATTAACAAATGTATGTAGGAAACATTCCATAGTAGTAATGGTAGATTTTAATTACCCTGATATCAACTGGGAGACAAACTCTGCAGCAAGTGGGAGATTGAACATGATTCCTAACCAACTTTGCTGACAACTTTGTCATCCAAAAGGTAGAGGAGGGAACTAGAGAAAAACCTATACTGAACCTAATTCTTACTAATAGAGAAGATAGAGGGAGTTGAAGTTGCCAGAACCTTGGGTGAAAGTGACTACGTCATATTGGAATTCAATATAATGCAAACACAAGCAATAGAATATAATCCAACCAGTGTCTTAAAACTTTAAAAGAAATTATTTTAACCAACTCAGAGAGAGCCTAAGAAAAAATCCTAAAGGGGAGAACTCAAGAAGCATGAGAAACTCTGAAAAATATAATTGTAAAAGCCCAGTCCAACACAGTACCACTAAAAAAGAAAAAGAAATCCAAGAAGAAACCAACATGGGCACAAAAATATCTCTGATAAACTGAAAGACAAAAAGGATAAGTACAAAAAATGGAAAGAGGGACACATAACTAAGGCAGAATATCAGCAGATAGTCTGAATCTGCAAAGATGAAGTCAGGAAAGCAAAGACTTGCAACAAAAGTCAAAGATACTTAAAAAAGTTTATTTCAATATATAAATAACAAGAAAAAAGTCAAGGAAACATTCGGTCTACTAAAAGAGAAGATGGCAAGGAAGTAACAGGCAGTAGAGAGAAAACAGAGCTGCTTAATTCATTCTTTGCATCAGTCCATGCAAAAAAGAAATTATAGCCCAACCTACCAAAAACATCTCTGTAAAAGACAGACTAGAAATAAAAATTAAAATAAGCAAGAAAATGGTAAGAGAACACCTGTCTGACCTTGATGAATATAAATCACCGGGACCTGATGAATTACATCCCAGAGTTCTGAAGGAGCTGGCAGATGTGATCTCGGAACCATTGTACCATATCTTTCAAACATCCTGGAGTACCGGGGAACTACCAGAGGATTGGAAAAGAGCTGATGTGGTTCCCATCTTCAAAAAAAGGGGGGGAACAGACCCAGGAAACCACAGACAATCAGCCTAAAATCAATACCTGGGAAGATGCTGGAAATATATATA
>QLTV01000391.1:200629-217041 GCA_003457575.1 Thermophis baileyi
GAAAGAAGAAAGAAAGAAAGAAAGAAAGAAAGAAAGAAAGAAAGAAAGAAAGAAAGACTTATGACCACAATTGAGCCCAAAATTTTGGTTGCTAAGCAAGAGCGTTGTTAAGTGAGTTTCAGCACATTTTACAAGTTGGCCATGCCCACCCGGTCACCTGACCACCAAGCCACGCCCACCTGAAGGGGGTGGGGGGCACTGAGGATGAGTTTGTAGCACCAAGGGGGCGGTGGACTGAAAAAGTTTGGGAACCCCACTGGTATAGGAGAAGCAAGTGATTGGCTGCAAAGGATTGGCTGCCAAGCGAAACCCAACTTTGGGGTTTCAGTTCTTTCCATATTTCTAACAGAAAATACCAATATCTCCTTGGAAAATACTAGATACGTCAAAAGGTGCTATCTGAGACTGTTTAGAGAAAATCTAACTTAGCAAAATGTTGATAGGAAAGACGACTTACCTGTATTTTAACGGGGGATGAGGGAGGGATAAGTAGCTCAATGTAGCTGGACTTACTTTGAGTAACCAAGCAAAAGCCTGGACAGAATGTATGAAATCCTAAGAATGTTGACTTCCTTGTGCAATTTATGTTTAAGGACTAGCTCCCAGATGATTAGATTTATAGAAATGCTGTATATCTATATATGGAAGCAAGGCATAATTGTGCACTGAAATAAACTCAAAGCATAGTAGCATACAAAATGGGTTGCACTGCTATTAATTTTGTTCCAGACCGCTTAATTCCTTTGTGAGTGATGCAAGCTAAATCTATCATTAAATCTCTCTTGAGGAACGGCAGTCTTCCAGTATAGCTAAATAACATTTGCTGGAGGTGTGATATGGATCTGCATAGTTGTGAAAGAGAAAATGAGGCATCCATGAGGAGGTGACTGATAAATTCCAGATGTGGTTAGCATTTGTTAAATGGACCAGAAAGAAAATATGTACTTCTAATGAACATTCTGGCTACTGCTTCTTTCCATCAAAGTGACTGCTGAAAAGCATCAGAGAAGCCATTGTCTGCTTCAAGAGAGTTTTGGACTGTCAGATGTTTGATTATTGCTTTGCTGTAGCATGTTCTGTTTTGTCAGATAGCAATATCTTCATCACTTCTAAATTAATGCATCATCTTGGGTAGATAAAACTATGCAAAATTATTGCAAGTCAGACAACATTTTTGTATCTTCAAAGTGCACACTTGTCCATTAGGGTAATCCATATGCTTCCCTCACAGATAATAGAAAGAGGGGTGCTGGGAATAACTTCTACCCCTAGGGAGAAGATGGAACAGAAAGACCAGGATCATAATGAGAATATATTCTGTTGGGATGAAACAGCTAGGAACTGTCTACAGGTAGTCCTCGACTTACAACCACAATTAGGTCCAGAATTTCTGTTACTTGTTAAGTGAGTCATGCCCAATTTTACAACCTTTTTTGCCATGGTTATTAAGTGAATCACTGCAGCTGATAAGTGAATCATGCAGTTGTGAATCTGTGAATCTGCCATTGACTTTGCTTGTCAGAAGCCAGCTGGGAATGTCACAAATGATGATCACATGACTCCGGGACACTGCAACTCTCATAAATATATGCTAGTTGCCAAATGACCATATTTTGATCACATGGCCATGCTGCAACGTAGATGCTGCTACAGTCATAAGTGCAAGGACCGGTTATGAGGCACTTTTTTCAGTACCATTGTAACTTTAAACAGTTGCTAAATGAATGCTTGTAAATCAAGGATTACCTGTATTTCAAATCTCTTGTAACAGATTTTGAGTTCCACATGTAGATTGATTGTTCTTCAGGGAGAGGAGGGGATGGAGAAGGGAGCATTATATGGCAAAAAAAGGCAAGATAACAATCTAAGAGTTTGGGGTTTTGTTTGTTTGTTTATGACATAGATTTTACACCAGCAGCTCCCAAGACTCTGAGCAATTCTATAATACTAAATCTTAAAAACAAATAAAAGAAAACCCAAAGAGAAAAGAAAGAGAGAGAGAGAGAGAGAGAGAGAGAGAGAGAGAGAGAGAAAGAAAGAAAGAAAGAAAGAAAGAAAGAAAGAAAGAAAGAAGAAAGAAAGAAGAAAGAAAGAAAGAAAGAAAGAAAGAAAGAAAGAAAGAAAGAAAGAAAGAAAGAAAGAAAGAAAGAAAGAAAGAAAGAAAGAAAGAAAGAAAATAATCACAAGCATTGATTCTTCTCCAGACAAAATATAGCAACCAAACCCACATAAAATATTAACTGTGGTCACCATAAAATCTCATATAACATTAATGAAATCATAAGCCTAGTAAATAAATAAATAAATTCTGGCATTTCATTTGGTGCTTGCTGTGAAGCAGTGAAACAATGAGGGGAAAATATATTGTCTGATGACAGTACAAGAACTATTAGTTTTCTCTCTCTCCACAGTTATATTCTTGTTTGGTACCTTCCAAAAATTCACCAAAATTGAGCACAGGAATTTCTTGTTTTCCACAATCTTCCTACAATCTTCCAGAATTGCCTGCAATTCCCGTTACTGTGAGAGGCTGCACGCTGCTTCTGGGTGGGGGAGGCTCAGTCCCCTTACTCAGTTGCCCTCCACCGTTTCTCATCAAATGTCTCTGTGTGTGTATGTGTGACAGAGAGAGAGAGAAACGGCGGAGAGAGAAACCCTTTCAAACAGTGTTGCCTGCAATTCTTAGGGGCAGGCTGTGCTTTGCTTCTACCGTAAGCACGCGCTTCCCACAATCTTCCAGAATTGCCTGCCAATCGTCCTTTTCTCAAGCAGCAGCAGCTGGGTAGAGGTGGGGGGGAGCTGATTCCGATGGGCCACATGGCTTTCTGCCTCATTGTAGCAGCAGCCTGAGCAACATCCAAGCTCCAGGCCTGGTGGAGCGCAAACCGTGGTCACTGCCTGCTCCAGAGCCATAAGGTGAGCTGCAGAAGAGAAGGGCCCTCAGCTGCAAGGTTGCCTGGTGCCGTGGGCAGGGCTGGGGCTAGCAAGAGTGCACCGGAAACATCTCCAGGCACCCAGAGAGACAGAACTCCCGGCCCTCGCTGGCTCAGCTGATCCATGGTCCGCAGTTAAGGGGCCAAGCAGCCATGAGGTGACCGGGGAAGGGAAGGGCTGCTTCCTTTGCTGGCCATGCTCACCCCCTTGACTAGGGCTTATTTTTCGGGTAGGGCTTATATTAGGCCCACCCCAAAAATCAGGCTAGGACTTATTTTCAGGGTAGGTTGTATTTTCAGGGAAACACGGTAGCTAGACCACCAGTATTGATCACCAATGGAGGTGGAAAGGCTCTTCATTGGATCTTAATGTCAACGGTCCAACTAGCAAACCCAAAAGAAGTAGACGCTCTCGGGATCTTTGAATTCCCAAAAGTATAACTTTATTGGATACACCAGTGGTTCTTAACCTTTTTGAACGAATCGCCCCCTTGAGCCAATGAGGAAGTTGTCATCGCCCCCCTCCCCCAACGTAACCTCTCAATCACAACATAGGAACTAGGAATTTCAAGACGAAAACTCTGAAACTAAATTAAAATTCAAGGAAAGTATATATTCACACACACTGTAAAAAGGATTAAAAAGACACAAAGAAAATTTTTACAGAATGAAAGCAACAAAAATCAGAGCGGCAAATGTAATGCCTAAAACTGAAGAAAAATATATATCTACACAAAAAGTTTACACGAAGAGCACAACAAAAAAATTGAAAACAAAACTGAGAAACAAAAATATAATATTGAACTGGAGTGCACGCTAAAAAAGTACAATACAAAGAGACACACAAAATGTTTTACAGAGCACAACAAAAATTTGAAAATGAAGCCGAAAACGAAGACAAAACGGAAGCTGTACGTTGGAAGGAGATGGAATGAATCCCAATTTTAGGTATTCCGTCAAATATTGGCAACACTTCCTCTTCTCGGCCATGTTGAGAGGCCTTCGAAATGAAAGGCACTACCTGCAAATTAAATTTTCAACTGCACTGGAACACTAGAAAAACACACGTGGATGTCGATAAACCTAGTTTCAGCAGTTACGTTGACATTATAGCTGACGTCACAGGGGACAGCCATTCAGCATGCGATGTTTCAAAAGAAGCACTCCCCCCTCCATCACTGCCCATTCTGGCCAATGGCGCGCCACTGTATGGGTAGAGGCTGCTGCGCAACGCGCATGAAGATAAGCGATGCGTATTCACATGTGTACAGCATTCTGTACTGAAGCTAGCTGGAGGAACGTTTGAAAACACAATTCAATCCACTAATAGTGAGCGATCTGATGTTTTTGTACGACAGATATACAGCGATTCACTATGAAAAAGTCTCAAAAGTGTCCCCAAAACTCGCTCCATCGCCCCCATATTGCCCCCTTTTCATTCCTTCACCCCCGCATCACCCCTTTTTGTTCCATCGCCCCCCTGAAAAACAAAATCACCCCCTGGGGGGTGATATCACCCAGGTTAAGAACCACTGGGATACACAATCTTGGAACTGCAGAAGCAAAACCAAATATGGTACAGATCATACTGCTTCATCTTTTGCCTTTCAACCCCAATCCAGGAGCCTTTGCAGGCAGTCGCTTTCATGACAAACTATTTTTGTGTTTAATTTATTTCTTTGTCAATAAATATAAATTCAACACAGAGCTGGTTTTGTTTCTTCAGTACCAACATGGTGTATCCAATAAAGTTTTACTTTTGGGAATTCAATTCTCCAGAGAGTGTTTCCTTGTTTTAGGTTTGCTAATTGGACTGTTGACATTAAACCAGTTCTCTTAACTCAGTGTAGCCTACTCGGATAACTCCGAGTGAGCTGTAACCTAATGATGTCTGGAACGGAGTGAAAAGCTGATGCCACAGTGAAGCCTGGATCACTCCCTCCTTGGGAGGCACCAGCAGTTGCCCAAGTGGATGCTGGGGCGCAGCAATGGTGACCCGATCCAAAGTGAGAGTGGAGAAGACAGAGCAGCCCCCAGTGTGTGAAGAGGAGATTGTGGCCAGATCCATTTGCCCTGACTCAAAGGCGCGATGGCCGAGTGGAGTGGGAAGGCAGCCAAGTTGAAGTTCCCCTTGGTCCCACCTGGAGTTGCCATGACTTGAGGGAACAAATGGAAGGCCTTAAGGGCTGCAGACTGGGAAGAGCCAGGGGAGTGGAAATTCCTGACAGTGTGCCGCAGCCCATCTGTGGAGCAACTGCATGAAAGATTCTTTGGAATGGAGATGCGGGGAGCAGTGTCAATGAACCCATCAGAGCTGGGAGTGGGTCTTGGGATGGGCCAAGTGTCAGCAGCCGTGTCCCCTTCTCCACCCAAAGAGTGAGACTGGAGAGCATTGTACAAGGAGTTGGGGCTCCCCCAATAGGAGCTGCCATCTCTCCTACAGTTGCAGGACAAGCCCAGGGAATCCCTGCAGTGGGAATCCAGTGGCCTTGGGGGGGGGATGCCACTGGGCTATGTGCTAATTTGGGATGATCAAGAGCACCCACCTCTAAAAGCCATGTTTGATGGGAGGCCAGACTACTTCCTGAACCAGGCATGGAATTATCTGGAGCAGTACAGGGCAATGTACCCAGATGAAGTTGCGTGCATAAACGCCATCATTTCGAATCTAGAGGACAAGACGGCAGAATGGGTGATGTACCTCCATGATGAAGGAGTGCCAGAGTTGGGGAATGTTGATGCCCTCCTGGATGAACTTCGAACCAGTTTTGGAGACATTGCCTGGACCTGCTGAGTGGAATCCAGGATCCGTGCCATAAAGCAGAGAAGCCGGTAGGTAATTGAATACATTCAGGAGTTCTGCAGCCTGGCTGGGAAGCTGAGAGGGTGGCTGGAACACTTACTGGTATTCCACTTCTGACATGGACTAAATAAGGAGCTGTACCAAAACTGCCTGCCCCGAGGAATTCCAGACAACCTCAGGGCATGGTACCAGCTGGCGACCACAGTGGAGCTAGACCTGTTGGAGTACTGGCAGCATGCAGCACACAAGGGTCATCCCCAATGAGGCCAGGAGAGACACCCGCCAATGCGTAAGGGATCAACAGTCCCTCCTGCCACCCCTAGGGAGAACCCGCGACACCTGCCTGGAGCCTAATTCTGATGTGGAAAAGAGGGCCATCGAGCAACCAAATGCCTGGCCCTGCAACCCATGTCAGCAGCAAGGGACCCAGGCGAGCCGAAGGCAAGAAGGCACCAAGGAAGGGAAAAGAGAGGATGTGGGTGGCGCAGCAGGTTATGGAGGTCTCTTCCCCCTCTAGTGAGGGGGAGGGAACTCCGACCCCCAGCAACCCCAACCTGGTCTTTTACGAGAGTGAGAGCAAAAGGGAGGATGATCCGATGATAAGTGGAACCATCATCCCTTTGCCCAGGTGGAGATGCTAGTGCCCCACTCAGGGGCGAGAGGGGTCTTCACAGCCCTTGTAGACTTAGGTTGCACCCGTTGCTTGGCTAGCCTATGAACTGTGGAAAAGATGGGACCGAGACTTAAAAAATTGAGGCAACCTATGGAATTTGAGCAAGCCGATGGCTCCCTTATTGGGGGTCTGCCAGCCACA
Organism: Thermophis baileyi; assembly: GCA_003457575.1. NCBI lineage: Eukaryota > Metazoa > Chordata > Lepidosauria > Squamata > Dipsadidae > Thermophis > Thermophis baileyi. The sequence continues at coordinate 207,180 of QLTV01000391.1, forward strand.
TGCCTAACTGAACCAGTAACCCTGAGATCAGGAAGCCACAAGGAAACTATATGGTACATAGTGGCCCCGAAAATGGTAAAGACCGTGATATTGTGGTTGGCATGACTGAAGAAGTGGAACCCAGCAGCTGACTGGAAAGCAACAACTGGTGCTGGAGGAGTAGAGCAGGTGGACTGCAATGCATAGGGGCAAAGCATAAAGGTAGCAAAGTCCCACTGGTTGGGAGGGGAAAGATAGAGCCCATTAATTCATTAACTGAGGGCAGCCAAGGGGTCATCCCAAAGGAGTATCAGGACCTAGTGGAAGCATTCAGCGATCAGGAATCAGACATACTCCCTCTTCATCACCCCACTGACTGTGCCATTGAGATACTGCCAGGGGTAAAATTACCCAAACCAAAGATGTACTCAATGACCCAAGAGAGATGGAGGAGCTCAGGAATTTCATGGATAAAAACCTAGCTAGGGGCTTCATCCAACTGTCAAAATCTAGGATAGCAGCACCAGTGCTCTTCAAAGAGAAGAAAGATGGGTCTTTGAAATTATGCATGGATTTTCAGGAGATCAATGGTGTCTGTGTGGAAAACATGTACCCACTCCCCCTTATGAAGGACATGCTGGGATACCTGGCCAAGGGAAGGTGTTCACCAAGCTGGATTTGAGAGAAGCATATTACCGAGTGAGAATAAAAGAAGGCAATGAGTGGGAAACCTCTTTCAATTGTCCCTTAGGGTGCTTCCAGTTTTGAGTGATGCCTTTTGGGCTGCAGGGAGCACTCACGGTACAACTAATCAACGAAGTACTGCATGAGCACCTGTATAAGGGGGTGCTGGTGTACCTGAAAGATATCCTCATTTATTCTGGGACAATGGAAGACCATGTGAAATTAGTGCGGGAGGTGCTAAGAAAACTATTAATAGCAATAGCAATAGCACTTAGACTTATATACAGCTTCATAGTGCTTTTTACAGCCCTCTCTAAGCAGTTTACAGAGTCAGCATATTGCCCCCAACAATCTGGGTCCTCATTTTACCCACCTCGAAAGGATGGAAGACTGAGTCAACCCTGAGCCTGGTGAGATTCGATCTGCCAAACTGCTGGCAGCCGGCAAGTCAGCAGAAGTAGCCTGCAGTACTGCATTCTAACCACTGCGCCACCGCGGTTCTTAAATTAAAAGCTAAGCTCTATGCTAAACTATCCAAGTGTGACTTCCACAAAACCAGTTTAGACTACTTGAGGTACCGCATGTCCAATGAGGGGGTGGAGATGGACCCCGGAAAGGTGGAGGCCATGGAAGCCCCTCAGACCAGAAAGCAACTGCAGAGGTTCTTGGGCTTCGCCAACTTCTACCACCGATTCATCCCCTCATTCACACAGATAGCCCTTCCTATCACCAAACTATTAAAAATGGGTGGAGGGGGAGTAAAGCCTAAACCAAGCCAGCCTCTCACTTGGACTATGGAATGCCACGCAGCTTTTGAAAAGCTTAAACAGCTTTTTGCGGCGGAGCTAACCCTTAAGCACCCAAATCTGGAAGAGCCGTTTGTAATACAAGCCGATGCCAGCAATGTGGTGGTGGGAGCTGTTTTCCTCCAGAGAAATGTGAAGGGGATGCTGCAACCCTGTGCCTACATTTCTCAGAAGCTGACCGACACCAAAAAACATTGGGTGTGTGGGAGAAGGAAGCGTATGCCATTTGATGTGTGCTGCTAACTTTGAGGCAATTCCTGGAAGGCAGTAAGATTCCGTTCAAAGTGTGGACTGACCACAAGAGCCTAGAAGCCTTAAGATCCCCAAGGAAGCTGTCCCCTAAGCAAGTGAGATGGGCACAGTACTTCACCAATATTTGCCGTGGGGGGGAAATTTCCTTGCCAGTGCATTCTCTTGAATGTCCCAATACAAAAGCACCCAAGAGGAAATAGTTAACTCCACCATTCCCTCCAGGCAACTGGCAGTGCAGGTCTCAGCAAGGCGGTGGCCAATAGCCAGCCCTCAACCGGCTGACAGCATGTTGACCCAACAGCTAAAAGAAGCCCTGAAGGAAGATGAATGGCTCAGAGACCACAAAGCCGACCTGATAATGAGGGAGGACCTGGCATGGAAGGAAGACAAGCTGTATGTTCCAACCAGCCAGAGAACCCAAATCCTACAAAGGATCCACGATGTAAAGCCGGTTGGACACTTTGTGTTTGTAAAAACCCTTCACTTGCCTAAAAGACAATTGTGGTGGCCCAGGATGAAGAAGGACATAGAGAACTATGTAACCAGCTGCCCAGTGTGTGCATCTATGAAGCGATTGCCAGGAAAGACTCCTGGGTTACTACAGTTGGTGACTAACCCTAGCAGACCATGGGAGGAAATCGCCATGGATTTCATAGTGGAACTGCCGGAGAGTAATGGGAGCACCATAATTTGGACTGTGGTTGACTTTTTTTTTCAAAACAAGCACACTTTATTACATGCCTGAAGCTTCCCTCAGCCCAGAGTTTGGCCAAGATGTTTGTGAAGCATGTCTACTGGCTGCATGGAGTACCAAGACGCATCATTTCAGACCAGGGGGTGCAGTTTACAGCAAAGTTTTGGCAGGAGTTTCTAAAGCAGACATGTCAAACTCAAGGCCCTCGGGCCAGATCCAGCCCATGATGGGTTTAAATCTGGCCCATGGGGCTGCCCTGTATGCACAGGAGGCAGCGAGCATGGAGGGGCTGGTGGTGCCCGGTAGCACCTGCAGCTCATTGCTCCCTTGGCCACTCATTGGCTGTCAGTGACAGCCGGCTGGATGTGAGCCCGGGGCATTCAATAAGTCATGCTCAGCCCCACCCTGCACCACCTGCACCACAATCGAGCACCTTGGGCCCCACTGCCAGGCCACCCCTGCTCTGCCTTGCTCCACTGCAGTAGCACCAGCAGTCCCGTCCAGCAGGAGCCTCGCTGCCAGGGGTGGGATTCAGCTGGTTCAGACTGGTTTGGGCGAACCGGATGCTAATTTTACATCTTGTTCGCCGAACTGGTAGTTGCAAGGACTGGCTGACCCCGCCCTTCCCTCCCCTCCCAGGAGTCTCCACGTGGCCCGTTTTGGATGCCAGGTAAGTGCAGGGCCCGCGCAGAGGCTCTGGGAGGGCAAAAAAACAGGCCTACCGGAAGTACCGGAAGTCTGGAAATGGGCCTGTTTCTGGCCTCCGGAGGGCCTCCGGAGGGCCTCCGGAGCCCGGGGGAGGCCGTTTTCACCCTCCTGGAGGCTCGAAGAAAGCCTCCGGAGCCTGGGGAGGGTGAAAAATGGGTCTGGAAATGGGCCCGGGGAAAGCCTCTGGAGCCTGGGGAGGGCAAAGATGCCTCCCCGCTGTGGTGCAGGAGGCCAAATAGGCCACGCCCCCATGGCCAGCCCACCCAGCATCCAGGCAGAGAACCGGTTGCTAAACTTTTTCAATCCCACCCCTGCTTGCTGTCCCTCTGCTATCCTCCAGCTGGGGAAGCCCGCGAACCTGGAGGGGGAGGCCCAGTGCCCCGGGAGCTTGAAGGCTGGGTGGCCACAGCAGTTTCTATGGGAAAAGGGGAGGGGGAAGGAAAGAGGAGGAGGAGAAAAAGGCACTGGCCAGATACAACAGTTGCCAGGAGCCGCTGCCACTGCATCCGCAATGGAGGCATCACGGCAGGATCAGTTGAGGGAGTGGGAGGAGCAGAGGCAGATAGCGGGCTTTCAGAGTTTGGTGTGGGGCACCACGGAGGTCACTATCACTGCTTGCCCGCCTGCCAGCTTCCAGGCACTTTCTCGGTGGTGCTTTCTGTGCTGACTATGGTGCCACCACACTGAATGAGAGGTTTATTAGTTTAATTAATTAAACTAAATTCTAAAACCTTAATTTTGGAATTTAGAACCAGTACTGTATACAGGTAGTCCTCAACTTACAACAGTTCATTTAGTGACCGTTCAAAGTTACAACAGCACTGAAAAAGTGACTTATGACCATTTTTCACACTTACGACCTTTGCAGCATCCCCATGATCATGTGATCAAAATTCAGATGCTTGGCAACTGGTTCATATTTATGACCGTTGTTGTGTCCTAAGGTCATGTGTTCCCCTTTTTGCAAACTTCCCACAAGCAAAGTCAATGAGGAAGCCAGATTCACTTAACAGGTTACTAACTTAACTGCAGTAATTCACTTAACAACCATGGCAAGAAAGGTCGTAAAATGAGGCAAAATTCACTTAACAAATGTCTCTCTTAACAACAGAAATTTCAGGCTCAATTGTGTTCATAAGTCAAGGACTACCTGTACACTCAACTGGCCCTTTGAGGGCAACCATAATGCTGATGCAGCCCTCAGTGAAATTGAGTTTGACACCCCTGTCCTAAATCAAGTACGGTCAGCTCAGGGACTTAGTTTGGGGTTCCATCCAAGCACCAATGGGGTGGTAGAATGAACTAATGCAATGGTGGAGCAATACGTACAGTATGTTGCTATGTCAGCAAACCAATTGGATGGAGCTCTTACCTTTCGCAGAAGTTGCTTATAATAACTTGGTGCATAGCAGCACTGGATTCACCCCTTTTAAAGTAACCATGGAGTTTGAATTTGTACCAATGCCAGTACTGTTACTCCTCCCTCAGTAACAGTAGCTGAACGGATAGACACCCTGAAAGCTGCTTGGGGAAATGTGCAGAAAGCCCTGATCAAAACCAGGGAGTCACAAAAAAGGCAGGCAAATCAGAAGAGAGCCTCTCAGAAGAAGTTCAGAATCAGGGAGAAAGTTTACTGTCCACTAAATACTTGAAGCTGAACCAATCTTGTAAGAAACTGGGTCCCAAGTACATAGGTCCTTTCCCAATTGTTTGAATCATAAACCCAGTTACAGTGGAATTACAGCTACCTAAGGTACTCAGATGAGTCCAGGTTAAGGTTAAGGCCAGTCGAGGATAAGCCTTCCCTTCCTGTGATGGTGGGGGCAGGGGAGAGATAGAGGATACTAGACTCAAGATACTTTAAGGGGAAATTACAATCTTTAGTGCAGTGAAAAGGATGTCCCTTAGCCAATGCCAAGTGGGTAGGTGCCCAAAATGTTAGCGAAGACAAGTTAGTAGAAAGAGTTCACGCAAAATACCCCAAGTGAGCAAAGACATTAGTGAAGGCTAAGACCACCTAAGCAACAAAATTAATCTGTGTTTAATATTTTCAAGGTGCCCTTTTCTTTCAGGGGGTCTGCATGTCAAGACTTGAACCACTTTGCTTCTTTCAAAACTTAATGCTTTTCAACTTGCCAATGAACTTGGGGGAGGGAAAGGGGAAATGGAAAGTGGAGAATATATGCAGAGATCATGAGAGCATGAAAGCCATCAATGTCACCACTGCAGGTTCTTGAGAAAGAGATGGACTGTTCCCATAACAAAATAACATCTCATAATTGGACACTGTGATCATCCAAGGGTGGGGAGAAGGAGAAAGTATTGTTTAACTGGGCAAGCATTTGCACAGGAAACCAGAGCTGGTTTTGTTTCTTCAGTACCAACATGGTGCATCCAATAAAGTTTTACTTTTGGGAATTCAATTCTCCCGAGAGTGTTTCCTTATTTTGGGATTGCTAATTGGACAGATGACACCTAGCTAGATTCTTATCCATGAAGTTCCTGAGCTCTGCTATCTCCCTTGAGGTCATTGAGTACATCTTTGGTTTGGGCAGTTTGGCCCCAGGCAGTATTTCAATTGTGCAGTCCGTGGGGTGGTGCGGGGGGAGTACGTCTGAGTCCCACTCACTAAATACTTCTGCTAAACCACAATATTCCTTTGGGATGCCTGGCTCTGCTTGCTCACTCTTAGCTAGTGCCTTAACTGACTTCACTTTCAGTTTCCCCGCTGACGGCGCGCGCCCAACTTTGTGCACCTTCTCCACCCCCTGCGACTTTGCCACTTTATTTTTCAGGCACCACTTGTTGCTCTCCCAGTCAACTGATGGATTCCACTTTTTCAGCCACGACAACCCCAGTATCATAGTCTCTGCCATCTTTGGGGCCATTATGAACCGAATAGTCTCTCCGTGGCTCCCTGCCTTCAGGCTTACTGGCTCCATTAGATAAGCCACGCACACTGCCCCATAAGCAAGCCATCAATTTGCTCAAACTTCATGGGCTGCCTCAATTTTTTAAGTCTCAGTCCCAGTCTTTCCACTGTTCATACAGTAAGCTGACTAGGCAACGGGTGCAACCTGAATCTAATAAGGCAGTGAAGACCTGCCTTGCTCCTGAGTGGGGCACTAAAATCTCCACCTGGGTGGTCAAAAGGGCAAAGGCTCCACTCACCATCAGGTCGTCCTGCCCCTTGCTTTCGCTCTCATAGAAGACCAAGTTAGGTTTGCAGGAGTTTGGAGTTCCCTCCCACTTGCTGGATGGGTGAGAGACCTCCATGACCTGTTGTGCCACTCGCGTCTTCTCCTTTGCCTTCCTCCATGTTTTCTTGGCCTTCAGTTGTCTCAGGGTTCTCTGTGCTGGCACAGGCTGTGGGACTGGGCAGTTGGCAGCCCGATGGCCCTCCTCCCCACATCGGAAGCAGGCTCCAGCAGGGCACTGCAGGCTCTCCTTAGGGGTCATGGGAGAAGCTGCCCCTCCCCTGCATGCCAGCGGGTGTTTCTCCTGACTCCAGCAGGGGCGGCTCTCATGTGCTGCATGTTGCTGATACTCCAACAGGTCTAGCTCCACTGTGGTCACCAGCTGATACTACACTCGGAGGTCATCCAGGATCCCCCGGGGTAGGCAGTTTTGATACAGTTCCTTGTTTAACCAGCCTTGGAAGTGATAGACCAGTAAGCGCTCTGGCCACCCACTTAGCTTTCCAGCCAGGCTGCAAAACTCCCGAATGTACTCAGCCACTGGTTGGTTTCCCTGCCTTATGGAGTGGATTGGGCTTGAGTGGGGTCCCTGAATCTAGCTCGAAGCTCCTTTATGAAGGCATCAACATTTCTCAACTCCGGAGTACATTTGTAGTGGAGAAACACCACCCACTCTGCGGCCTCTCCTTCAAGGTTCAAAGTAATAACTTTTACACAGTCAACCTCAAAGGATAGGCTGTCCCGTGTCTCTCCAAATAATTCCACACCTGATTCAGGAAATAGGCGAACTTCTCGGGCCATCCATCAAATGTAACCTTTGGGGGGGGGGGTTCCCAGTCATCTCAGACCAGCATGTAGCCCAGTGGCAACCCCACCACTGGTGGGGCTGCTTGAGCCTGAGCTGCTGCTGCTGCTGCAGAAACCCCTGGGGCTCGCTCCACGGCCACTGGACGGGGGAAGCAGCCCCACCTTGGGGACCTACAGCTCCTTGCTCCATGCTCCTCAATCCTGCCAGTTGGGGTGGAGAAGGGGATGGGGTAGCTGATGCCTGGCCAGTCCCAAGCCCTGCTCCCAGGGCCAACAGCTTCATCGATGCCGCTCCATGCACCTCCATTCTGACTAAATTCTCTCGCAGTTGCTCTATTGAAGGGCTGCGGCACATGATCAGGAATTTCCACTGCACTGGCTCTTCCCATTCCATGGCCCTTCTGGATTTCCATTTACTCCCTCGAGTTATGGCAACCCCCAGTGGGATCAAGGGGAAATCCACCTCTGCTGCCTTCCCCACCCCGGCTTGCCATCAGGTCTTTGGGTCAGGGTAGAAGGATCCTGCCACGGCTCCTTCATCCCATGTTGGTGGCTTCTCCACCCTCACTTTGGATCACATCACCACTGCTTGCACCTCGGAATCCACCTAGGCTGTTAGTGGAGCTTCCTGCAGAGGAGCAGCCCCAGGATTCATGGTGGCATCAGCTTTCTTCTCAGTCCTGGACATTGTTAGGTTACAGCTCTCTCAGAGGCATCTGAGTAGGCTGCGTTAAGTTGGTGAGAGCTGGTTTAATGTCAACAGTCAGACTAGTGAACCCAAAAGAAGTAGAAACTCTCAGGTTTTTTGAATTCCCAAAAGTATAACTTTATTGGATATACCATCTTGGAACTGCAGAAGCAAAACCAGCTCTGGTTTTCCCACGTAAATGCTCACTTAGTTAAACAATAGATTCCCTTTCTCCCCACACCTGGGTATTCACATTGTCCAATTATAAAACTTCCTTTTGTTATCGGAACAGTCCATGTCTCCATCTAACACCTGCAGTAGTGACCTTGGCAAGGTTCAGGCTCTCATGGTCCGTAGATGAAATCTTAGCATTCCATTTACCCCCTCCTTCCTCCTGTTTGAATGGCAAGTTGAACAGCAATAGAAGCTCAAGAAGTAAAGTGATTCAATCTTGACATTTAGGGCACCAATTATAAGCATGCTGAGCTGACTGCATAATTTATACAGCATTGTACAATTATAGTATGTACCATCTGCAGAAATAGCATAAGAAATTCTAAAGATAAGTAGGCTAAAGATAACTGAGAACCAGCTTGATCTAGTGGTTAAGACAACAGGCTAGAAAGCAGGAGACTATGAGTTCAAGTCCCACCTTAGCCATGAAAGCCAGCTGGGTGACTTTGGACCAGTCACCTTCTCTCAGCCCAACCTACCTCACAGGGTTAGGGCAAAATAGAAGAGAAATGTGTGTTGAATATGTTCACCACCTGGAGTTATTTGTAAAAATAATAAAGGTGGAATATAAATATATAAATAAGAATAAAATAATGAGAAAAGGGGATTTAAGCTTGCAAAAAAACCTAAAATTTATGACTAAGACATATTGTCAGCTGCCACTTTATCCTGGCTTGTCCAACAAAAGAAAGGAAGGGTTCCCCCATTCCAGAAGAATACTGGCATCTTAAAGAAGTGTTCAATGAGCAAGAATCAGGTCAACTGCCTCCTCATCGCCCCACAGATTGCATCGAGATTCTACCCAAAGCTAAGTTTCCCAAAGCTCAGCTATATTCCATGATGCCCAGGAAACTGGGTGCACTCAGAGAATTCAGTGACAAGAATCTAACTAGAGGATTCATATAGCATGTGAAATCCTGTATGGCAGTGCCCATATTGTTCTGGGAAAAGAAAAATGAGTCCCAGAGGCTATGTGTAGACTACAAGGGTCTGAATGGCATTTGCATGGAGAATATGTACTCATTGCTACTGATGAAAGATATGCTGGCCCACCTAGCCAAGGGCAAAATCTTTACTAAACTGGATTTGAGAGCACCATATTACCAGGTGTGGATTAAAGCTGAAGACAAATGGAAAACTGTGTTCAACTGCCATTAGGTTGCTTTCCATTCCAGGTTCTACATTTTGACCTGCAGGGGCCACCCACTGTTCATGCACCATGTTCAAGTCCTGCATGAACGTTTGGAAGACATTTTAATTTATACCAAAACTGGAGATCCAGCAAATCCGAATCTGACCGAGCACTTCTAAGAGCCTTTATTAGGACTTATTTAGTGGCAATACGGGCGGCAAAACGTTTGCATTTTTCCGCTCTTATTGCATCTGCTGATTCTCGCCCAGCCGCCCTGTTCAAGGTAACTCGTTCCCTCCTTAACATCGAGGGAAAGGAGGAACCTTTGCAGGGGAGAGCTGAGGAATTTGTACAGTATTTGGCGGATAAAGTCGCTCAGATTCGGATGGACCTGGACTCTGATTGGGCAAGTCAAGCTGAGATGACAGGGGCAGGTCTTAATCCAATTTTGTGGGAGGAGTTTGAGCCTGTGACTCCTGAGGAAGTGGACAAGGCTATTGGAGCGATGAGCTCCTCCACTTGTTTATTGGACCCGTGCCCCTCCTGGCTGGTCTCAGCCAGCAGGGAGGTGACACGAGGCTGGCTCCAGGCTGTAATCAACGCCTCCTTGAGACAGGGGTCCGTCCCGCATCCTTTGAAGGTTGTGGTGGTGTGGCCCCTCCTCAAGAAGCCATCCCTGGA
>QLTV01000391.1:223682-241110 GCA_003457575.1 Thermophis baileyi
ACTGAGACTGTAGAAAAAGTGCAGAGGAGAGCAACCAGGATGATCAGGGGACTAGAGACTAAAACATATGAAGAGCGTTTGCAGGAACTGGGCATGGATAGTCTAGCGAAGAGAAGGACCAGGGGAGACATGATAGCAGTGTTCCGATATTTGAGGGGCTGCCACAGAGAGGAGGGGGTCAAGCTATTCTCCAAAGCACCTGAAGGACAGACAAGGAATAATGGATGGAAACTGATCAAGGAGAGATTCAACCTAGAAATAAGGAGCAACTTTCTGACAGTGAGAACAATCAACCAATGGAACAGCTTGCCTTCGGAAATTGTGGGAGCTTCATCACTTGAGACTTTCAAGAAGAGATTGGACTGCCACTTGTCAGAAATTGTGTAGGGTCTCCTGCTTGAGCAGGGGGTTGGACTAGATGACTTACAAGGTCCCTTCCAACTCTGTTAATCTGTTAAACAAGTACATTCCTACCTTGTATATTTTAAGTAGTCAAATGTATTAATCAATATATTTGACTGTTGGCCAACTTTTCAGTAATGTAGGTCCTTAATTCTCACTACCTCAGAGCTGAATTGAAAAATAAGCAAACTTAATTGAAAAGTGGATGAACTTTGTCTTAAGAGAGAGAAATGTGACTCCTTCTTAGCGAAGTACCACACTGGTAATCTGTGCAATTATACTTGTGAATCTCTTTCTTAATCTTTATAGCTTTTGAAATTCCTCCAATTTTTGGTCACTGCACTGAATTTCCCAGCTATAGGGAAAACTAAAAATTAGACATAATTTATTCCCATTTGAATCTAGGTTACTTTATTTCACTTGAAGTATTCTAGTGATGTCAACATCATGCTAGCTAATTTCATGCAAATTGCAAATCCTTTTTAAGATACAATTTTTAATTACCACCTTTTCATCTTTGTTGCATTCTTACTGAAATAAAGATGAAAAGGTGGTAATCCTCAAGCCATAAAATTCTGTCTAAATCTACTCAAACAAATGTGTCTTTATCAAACTGGGAAATCTAAGAATGCCAAACAGGTTGAAGAAAAGCATTTGCTTTCTGTAAACAACACAATCTTTTCTCTACGGAGAGCATATGCCTATCGAAAAAAATATAATGCATGTTTGTGTTTTCTTTTTCTAAGAAGCTGCATCTCAAGATACAATTGTTCCTGCTTTAGCCAAGAAGACGTCTTTTCACCTTTGTTCACAGGGTTAACCCACAGGGTTAAATCAGATTCAGACTACATATAACCAAAGACAATGAAATAATTCTACTGTCAATACAAATACCGTGTATCTGATGGCATTTCCTTTTTTTAAAATAAGTTTTATTTGCAGTTTTTCTTTAACAACCGCAGTTTTTCTTTAACAACCGCAGTTTTTCTTTAACAGCCGACAATTTTTTGTGGACAGTGTAATGACTGGGTGTTCACAGTAATAATACAATTACATATACAAAATTTTTATCTTCCAACTTCTAACCTTAATGTGCTCATTATAATTGTAATATATTCTTTTATATACTTATTAACTCCTAACATTTTGATCTTCGAGACCGCCTTCTGCCACATAGCTCCCAGTCAATATCTCAATCCCACAGGGTTGGGCTCCTCCAGGTTGGGTTAACATATTTTTCACACAGTGGTCACAGTAATAATACAGTTACATATACAAAATTTTTATCTTCCAACTTCTAACCTTAATGTGCTCATTATAATTGTAATATATTCTTTTATATACTTATTAACTCCTAACATTTTGATATTATAGATGTCACTCAGTGTTCCACCACATTTTCAATATCTCAACTTTCTATAAACACCATTAAAACCAATTATCAGTAAGATCTAATCAGTCCCAAGTTTATATCTCTAAGTCCCCTAAATTTATAGTCCTTATATTTTTCCATCCTGTTAATCATAATACTTTTAAATATACCTAGTCCTAGTCTTCCATCTCCTAATCTTAATATATCTGTATTTATAATAAATTCTATTATATATGTGTGTGCTACTATTTTCCCAATTTAAACTTTCTACTTATTTCTATTGTTTTTCAATATTGTTACTACCTTACAAAATATTGTTTCTCTATCCATCATCTCTCAGTCTTTCTAGAATTTCATCATTTATTGGGTTTTTTTTTGGTGATTCTTTTATATTTCTGTCTTGGAATCCTATATGTCTTTCTAACATTTTTACACAAACTGATTATTCCCTCTGTCTTATCCTTTATCTCCTTCTGCTGCATCTTTTGAATATCCATCCATAACCCTTTCTTTGTTGTTGTGAGCTCCTCCTTTTTCCCCTCTATCCTATTATAAACTCTTAAGGGATTGTCTATTTGATTTTTAGTATTTGTCATTTCTGTCTTTTCAGTATTTTTCTCTGCTTTTAACTTATTTTTATCTTTTTGTAGTTTATTTTGCATTGTCCCCTCCACCACTTCTTCCAATTTCTCAGCTGCCTTCTGTGTATCATATTCATCTTTTCCCACCATTTGTTGAGTGTCCTCTACTTTCACATCTTTATCTTTAAATATTCCCATCAGCTTCTTATAGTTCTTTGTCGCTATTTCTAACATTTCTTCATAAAACGTTATTGTCTCCTGCTGGGTCATTTTGTAACAAATTAATATCCCTCTAATATCCCAATCAATTATTAGCAAGATTTGATCAATCCTAAAGTTATTTCTCCAAGTCCCCAAAATGTCTATAAATTTGTGCTTTTCAGTCTTTATAATTTCCAATTTACACCTTCCCAATTGTCCAGATTTTAAAATCTTATTTTTCTTCTTTTTCTTTTTTTCTTTTTTCCTTCCCCCCCCCCCTTTCTGTCACTTTTCTTCTTTTGCTTCTTAAGGTGATCTATCACGTCATGTTAATAACCCAAATCCAACTTAGCCCACCAAGTTTCTTCCAATCTTTCAAATCCGCTTTTCCGTGTATTGTTCCAGTAGAGTTTTAGTGTTTAATTTAATTTGCTTCTGAATCTTCAAGCAGCTCAGTAAATATTTCCCAGCATTCCAATTGCCTACTAAGATAAAGTCAAGGTCAGATAGTTTTCCAGATGTTATTTACTTTCTCTTCATTTCCTTTTGGATTTTGTACAATGCAGTAATCTTCTTCCTCCAGTAGATGGCTCCCCTGCTCCCAATTCCAGCGTTCCACAGAATATAAAAAACCAGAAACAGTTGATTGTCATCCAGTCAGGGGATTTAGAGATAAAGTTTAGAAAAGCAATTTCTCCCAATAGTCACTTTTCACAACATTGTTTGGCTTTTCCAGGCTTCCTATGTTTTAAATCATCCTTTAGGTTTTTCTTTTACTTCAAAATCTTTAATCTTCCTCTTTAGTTTTTAGTCTTTAATTTTTCTCCATAAATCCAATCGCTGCTTTTTTAGTGTATGGAGATCATTTTTGGAACTTTAAGTTTAAGTTAAGTCTCTAAGGTAACAGTTGGAAATTTTCTCACCCAGTTTCACTGCTCTGTCCACACACCGCTCCAGCACAAGATCTTAGTGTCCCAGTTGTCCCAGCTTGTGACTGACCAAAAATGGTCGTCTTCCCTGCTGCTGTTCAGGAGAGCTTTCTTCGGATCAGCAAGGAAATTGCATTTTCCTCGTGATCAACAAAGTGCCTCTCCTTTCTTTACCTCCCCTCCAGGGAGGCTTAACCCTGTAGGGTCTCCCAGCAAGCAGTTGCCGGCTGCATTTCATGGAGCCCGGCGGAGCTCCGCTATTTTCCAGCCGTTCTCACCGTGACGTCAACCGGAAGTCTGATGGCATTTCCAACATCTAGCAGACATATCCTTAAACATCTTTGCCAACCTTGAAGGTGGAAAATGCCATCTATAAAACATTTTATAAAGATTTTCTTTATATGCAGTTGACATCGTTAATTTATAATTTCTATCCCACAGTTTCTGCCATTTATCTAACTGTATTGTATAACTAAAATTTTTAGCCCATACTATCATTGTCTCCTTTACTTGCTCGTCTTCCATCTTAATACTTAATAAGTATTCCAGCCACCTGTTGAAATGTCCTTGGTTCTCACAGGAAAACTTTTTTGTTTTGGCTACAAACCCCCAGCTATCTATTTTCCTCCCCCCTCCCCCCTCCCATCCAGTGGCAACCCTGAAGCCGTAAAGATGGCCTCAGCCAGGTTCGCTTCAGGGTTGACAGTCAGACCTTCCCCCTTAATTTGTGAGAAGCTGCTGAAAAAGAAAAGAAAACAAATGGAGGTCAGTTAATGAGACATCACCCACCTCTCCCTCCCCTCGGAGGTACCTTTGGTTTTTGTCATGGAAGTGCTTAACCAATCTGTCTGCTTTTACATCCCAGCTCTTTACCCATGTAGCTTTGGAGATCGGGTATCCCTTCCACTGTACTAAGTATTGCAACCTCCCCCTTTACAGTCTGGAATCTAGGATTCTCTTTACTTTGTAATGCGTTTCACCTTGCACTATGATCAGTTTTGGGGCTGGCCAGTCTACTGGCCTCCATTGGGAACCTACTGCCAGCTTTAGCAAGCTGCTGTGAAAGACTGGATGCACTTTCCCTAGCAGGCAGGGGAGTTTCAGCTGCACTGTAACAGGGTTAATCACTTTCACTATTAGGAAGGGCCCTATGAACTTTGGTCCTAACTTCTTGCAGGGGAGTTTTAACCTCAAGTATTTTGTGGAGAATAAACCTTGCTCCCTATTTGGAAAGGCTTTTGGGAGGCTTGATGCATTATGGGTCTTTGTCGCTTCTTGAAGGGCTTGCTTCATGTTCTCCAAGGCTTTCTTCAAGGACTCCATCCATTCAGTTAAAGACATGGAGGAGGGTGGCTCCCTAGGGAGCTCAGGCATGGGGACAAATTCCATGCCACTGGTGACCTGCAAAGGGGTTAGACCAGTACTGCTGTGCACTGCATTATTGTACGCCACTTTGGCAAAAGTCAGCAGTTCTGCCCAATTGGTCTGTTGATAGTTCACATAGCATTTTAAATACTGTTCAACCATGGCATTCGCGCATTCCGTGGCCCCATTAGTGCTTGGATGAAACACCAAACTAAGCCCCTGTGAGGACCCAATGGACTTTATAAACACCCTCCAGAACTTAGCCATGAACTGAACCCCCCTGTCCAAGATGATTCTGCAAGGGATACCATGCAGCCTATAGATGTGCTTTATGAAGAGTTTAGCCAGTTTATGGGCTGGGGGGAGCCCTGAGCAGGCTATGAAGTAGGCTTGCTTTGAGAATAGGTTTATCACAGTCCAAATGACTGTATTTCCGCCGCTGTCAGGGAGTTCTACTATAAAATTCATGGCAATCTCTTCCCATGGCCGGGAAGGGTCTGCCACCTGTTGGAGCAAGCCTGGGGGCTTCCCTGGTCTTTTCTTCATAGCTGCACAGGTGGCACAGCTCTTGACATAGTCCTCGTTTCATTTTTTGCCACCAAAATTGTCTTCTCGCAAGGTGCAAGGTCTTCAGGTAGCCAAAGTGCCCTGCCTGCTTGGAATCATGGCTCTTTTGGAGCACCTGGGGACGCATGTTGTCAGGGACGTACAGCTTAGAGCCTTTCCAGGCTAGTCCATCTCTGAGGGTTAGCAGCAACTTGTTGTTCCTGTACCATGGGTCAGCTGGCAGTTTGTTTTTTAATTTCTAAGTCAAACCCCCTCCATTCCCATTCCTCTGTTGTTGTGCTTGTCCTCTAGTGGTGGCTTGAGTGGCTGGTTGGGAGGGAGGAAGCATGGCATCGACCACATTCTCTCACTTGCTGTTGTACTGTGGCTTTCAGCAGAAGGTTTTTTCCCCCAGAGATGTAGTTCAATGTAAAATTGAATCGGTTGAAATATTGCGCCCATCAGACTTGCTTTGGGGAGAGTTTCTGCAGGGTCCTAAGTGCCTCCAGTTTTTTGTGATCTGTCCACACCTTGAATGGCACTGGGCTGCCTTCAAGAAATTGGTGCCAGGTCAGCAGAGCCCATCGGATGGCATAAGCCTCTTTCTCCCAAACTGCCCATCTCCTTTTAGTCTCAGACAGTTTTTTGGAGGTGTAGGCACAAGGTTGCAGGGTGCCATCGGCATTCTTTTGGAGGAGGACTGCAGCCACTGCTACATCGCTGGCATCGGCTTGAACGATGAAGGGATGGTCTGGGTTTGGGTGCTTGTGGATTGGCTCTTTGGCAAATAGTCTCTTGAGCCTCTCGAATGACTTTTGGCATTCCAGGGTCCATTTTAAAGGCTGGCCTGGCTGTGTTTCACTCCCCCCCCCTCTGGTTTTTAGTAGTTCTGTAATTGGGAGGGCAATCTCAGCAAAGGAGGGGATGAACTGCCTGTAGAAGTTTGCAAACCACAGGAAACTTTTGAGTTGTTTGCAGGTGCGAGGGGGCTGCCAGTCTAAGATGGCCTTGACTTTCCCTGGGTCCATTTCTACACCTTCACTGGACACTCGATAGCCTAGGTAGTGTAGGCTGGATTTGCGGAATTCACATTTGGATAGTTTGACGTATAGCTTGGCCGCAAGGAGTTTCTTGTAGCCAAAACAAAACTTTTTCCCCTCCCATCCAGTGGCAACCCTGAAGCTATAAAGATGGCCTCAGCCAGGTTCACTTCAGGGTTGACAATGGCACTGAGGCAGAGATTTGAGGACCCCCTGGCTGATCACAAAGCTAGGGATTGCATCAAGACTGTGAGGCAGGGTCGCCGCCCAGTAGCTGAGTATACTGAGGAGTTCTGGGACTAGCCTGCCACATAGATTGGCCAGAAGACATCCTGGTGAGCTGCTTTAAGGACAGGCTGAACGACAACTTGTACCATGCCTGCATCACCAGAGGAGCCCCAAATTGCTTCCATAACTGGTACATCCTCATGGAAGATGCCGAAATCGACCAGGCAAGGAACAAGTACCGTTCCAGCAGAGTATGAAAGCGATCTCCATCTGAGAGGAAGAGAGAGTTTGCCAAACCCCAGACAATGCTGCCATGCTTGATGGCCTGCTTCAAGTGCATTAAGGAGGGTCACTGGGCTGCCAAACGCTTCATGAAGAACCCAGTAAAAAAGGGAGATCGCCTGCCTGCAGCCAAGCCCTCACAACAAGCCAAAGATACAGCCCTGAAAAGTGCTGAGGTCATGGAATTCCATCCCTCCCTGAAAACCAGAGGGGGAACTCCAACCCCACCAGAGGAAGACCCGGGGCCTTCTGACAGTGACTACAATGATGACCCCCTGGTAAGTGGGCAGATTAAACCAGTCACCCTGCAAAAATTGGGGGTGCGCCTGAGGAGATTTTAAAAAAACCAATCACTTTCTGCCAATTAGATGGGTCTGTCGCAGGAAGTGTCCCCACCACATTTGCCACAGAGTCCCTGGAGCTAACCATGAAAAGCCACACTGAGACTTTGACTTTTGTTGTAGCACCAGGCATGGAGTGGCCCCTTAGGGCTAACATGGCTAAAAAAAGTGGAACCCACAGGTGGACTAGAGAGAGGGGCTCCTTAAATTCCCAAAAGGAGAGTGAACCCTGTGCAACAGCAACCACAAAGCAAGAGACGAGCCCTGCAGGGAAGTAGTGGCCATTTCAAAAAGCGAGCAGCTACAGGGCATACCCTGAGAATACCAGGACGTGTTTAGTGAAAGGGGTTTGGACGAGCTCCTCCCCCACTGACTGTGCCATTGAGATAGTCCCTGGGGCTAAGCTGCTGAAACCAAACTGTACTCCATGACTCCAAGGGAGTTAGAAGAATTGTGCAATTTCATAGACAAAAATCTAGTTCATGGTTTCATCCAACCCACTAGACCCATGGTAGCTGCCCTGGTGTTGTTCTGGGAGAAGAAGGATGGGTCTCTTTGTCTGCATGGATTATAGAGGTCTGAATGCAGTATGTGTACCCCCTCCCCCTCATGAAACATGCTGGCCACCTCTCAAAGGGTAGGGTATTCTCTAAGTTGGACTTGCGGGAGGCTTATTACCAAGTCAGAATTAAGGAAGGGAATGAATGGAAAACTGCTTTTAACTGCCCCCTAGGGTGCTTTCAATTTAAGGTGCTCCCATTTGGACTACAAGGGGTCCCCACCATGTTCATGCAGCTGATAAATGAAGTGCTCCATGAACACCTATACAAGGGGGTTTTGGTGTACCTTGATGACATATTAATTTACACCGAGACGAAAGCTGAACATGTGAAGCTGGTCAGGACAGTCCTGAACAAGCTCTGCATGGCTAAACTATATGCTAAACTGTCCAAATGTGAATTCCACAAGAAGAAAATAGATTATTTGGACTACTGAATCTCCCATGAGGGGGTAGAAATGGACCCAGAGAAAGTACGGGCAGTACTACAGTGGGCGCCTCCCTGCACTAGGAAGCAGCTGCAGAGCTTCCTTGGCTTAGCCAATTTCTACAGGAAATGATCCTATCATTTCCTCAAATTGCTCTCCCCTTCACTAACTTATGGAAAACAAGAAGGGTGGACAAGCCGACACCTAGTCAACCATTAAAATGGACCATGGAGTGCCAAGCCGCATTTGAAAAGTTAAAAAGACTTTTTGTCAGCCCTGAAGCCATTTTGGGAGCATTTCAGGGCTGCCACAGCAAGGCCGGTTGGAGCTGTGGGAACGTGAGGCGGGAGAAAGAGATAGCTGGGGGGATGTATAGCCAAAATAACATTCTTTCCCATGGGAGCCAAGGACGCTCTACCAAGTGTTGGAGAGGCATGAACAAAAGCCAGCCGGAGTTGGGACTGTGACCTGATTGGACCATGTGATGGATGTATGACCTGGGGGAAAGAACTTTGGATTTTGATTTGGGTGGAGAAAACCTCAGGTCCTTCAGAGTCGGGTTTTCACCAGCTGTGCCAATATGACATTCCTAATAAATTCATACTTTGAGGAAACTCTAGGCCTCAGGATTTTGATTGTTTTGGGTCTGTTACTTGGAACCCTGACACTAACCCGACTCTGCAAACAAAAACAACCAAGAAGCTCCCCGCGCTTGCGGGGCCGCTGTCTGGGGTCCTGAGCACCAGCCGCTTACCTGGGAGACCGGACAGCGGGAAGACTCAGGGAAGATGGAGAAGAAGATGGAAGAGAAATCCTCCAACACCAGCGGAGCCACGGGAACCGAAGGAGCCTGCAGGGACAGCTCCAGGAGCCTCAGTTTCCCCTTGGCAGCTGAGCGGGCAGAAGCAGCAGTGGCAGAGGTCGAACGCCAGCTGGGCACCTGACCCAAAGAGCAGGTGCCCTGGCCATCAGCTCAGGAGCTCCACCAGTGGGGGGTTGGCTTAGAAGGCAGTATCGGATTCCCAGTGCACCAGGAGCCGGTGAAGTGGCCGATGCACCAGGAAGTGTGCTGAGGAGGACCTAACCAGCCGCCCGGCATTCCAGGAACCCCAGATCACCTCAGCTCGGGCAGAGCACAACCACAGTTTTCGAGTGAAGAGCTACGAGGTCCCTGGATCTCAGCGAGTCCAGAGAATGGGGAATCCAGCCACCATCGAGGAGCCAGTACTTGACAGGCCTGCCAGAGAGATTCAGCCAGCTGAGTATCAGCAGCCTGGGCCAGCTTCCCCCAGGTGGTCACCCTGGCATGATCTTGGCCCAACCGATATTCACGCCAAGGGAACATGACTGCCCAGAGTGGGGTTTCCTCCTCATTCCACTCAGTGCAAAGCAGATCATGCCTAAGCCTCCCTCACCGGCAGGGGTGAAATCCAGCAGGTTCTGACAGGTTCTGGAGAACCAGTAGTGGAAATTTTGAGTAGTTCGGAGAACCCGTTGCGGAAATTTTGAGTAGTTCAGAGAACCGGCAAATACCACCTCTGGCTGGCCCCAGTGTGGGGTGGGAATGGAGATTTTGCAGTATCCTTCCCCCATGAGTGGGGAGGGAATGGGGATTCTGCAGTATCCTTCCCCTCGAGTGGGGTGGGAATTGGCCACGGATTTCACCACTGCTCACCGGGTCCGATCTATCGGGCTCAAACCACGACCACTGTCAGCCAGCTGCTGGGGCCCCTAGGTCAGTCCAGCCTGGGACTGCAGCAAGGGGCCATGAGCCTACCAAGGCCAGACAGTCCACCTTGCCAGACACCCCTCAGGCTGCCACCGGCAGACCAAATCCCTCCCAGCTGGGCATACTATCCCGGCCAGGGGTGGATCCAGTGCCAATGGGTGCCAGCACCCACTCCCCAGCTGGTCCCAGCTCCGCCATCACCAGTTCCTCTGGCTGCCCCCTCCCCCATGCTTCAGAGCCACTTTTGATGGGAGTCCTGGGAAGCTAGTGTACTTCTTGAACCGGATCTGGTCCCACCTCAATCTCTACGGAGGCCAGTACCAGTCCAACCAAGAGATTATTTTGGCCATCGCTGACAACATGGAGGGTGAAGCGGCTGAGTGGGTGACCCAACTGCACGATGACGGGGCTCCTGAACTTGAGGATGCCGATGAGTTTCTGCAGCTACTGAGAACCCGGTTCGAAGACACGGCCCAGGGACAAGAGGCAGAGACTGAGATCAGAGACCTCAAGCAAAAAGGCTGTCCTGCAAAGGAACTAGTGTGGGAATTCTGAAGAGTAGCGGGAAAACTGAGAGACTGCCCAGAGCGCCCCCTTGACCACCAAGGAGGCCCGAGACCAGGACCTCCAGCAGGCTTGTGCCTTCTGAGGGGTCCCCAAGCACATACAGGAGTGGTACCAGATGGCGGTAACCATGGACCTCGAGATTCACCCACACCAAAAAGCCACATAGGACAAAAAGCCTAAATGAACCCTGGGATGCCGAACCGGTGCAAGCCAGAAGAACAAAAGCCAACCCAACTGCTGCCATTAAGTGCTTCAGGTGCGGCCAACAAGGCCACCGAGTGTCAGAGTGCCTGGCCCCTGCTCCAGTCCCCCAGGTCCAGACTCCAGCAGGGCCCAAGGCAAAGAGGACCCCACGCAAGCCAGCGGACAAGGAGAGATTCACCCGGCAAGCCGTTGAGGTTCCTCTCCCCTTCGGGGGAAACTCTGACTTCAGAAGCCCCACCAGCCACCGCAAGTGACAGCAGTGAGGGCAGTGAAGACAGCCCAGTGGTAAGTGAGGCCATCCGCTCCTTCGCCATAAGATCATGGCTAGTGGTGCTCAGGATGGGAGCCCAAGGGACATAGAGGCCATCATAGACCCCAGGTGCACCAGATGCCTAATCAGCCTCCCCACTATCCAGAAGCTAGGAATAAGCACAATGTCCCTGGCATGCCGCATACACTTCAAACAAGTCGATGGGACATTAATAGGCAGAGCCCCAGCCATCCTAATCACCGAGCCAGTAACACTTGAAATGGGCCACCACTGGGAGCTCCTCCACTTTGTGGTGGTGCCAAGAATGACAAAGTCAGTCGTCCTGGGCCTTGCCTGGCTGGACAAGTGGGGTCCGGCCATCACATGGAAGGATGGCTATAGAAAATTAGAAATAGGAGTGGGACCGTTGCCACCCCACCTTAGTAACAAGGCCCAACAGTTGGAACCACTACACATCCCCGGCACCTACGAGAAAGTTGCAGCCATTGCTGACTCGCCGTCGGGTTGCCCCCAAGTTCCCAGAGAGTACCGAGACCTGGTGGACACATTCAGCAAGCAAGAAAGCAACACCCTACCCCCCCCCGACCCACCTACTATGCAATAGAGTTCATACTGAGAGCCAAGCTACCCAAGCCAAAGATGTATTCCATGACCCCCAGGGAAATGGATGAGCTGAGAAAATACATCGACACCAACCTAGTTAGGGGATTCATTCAGCCCGCCAAATCTAGGGTGGCCACCCTGGTGCTCTTCAAAGAGAAAAAAGACGGGTTGATGAGGCTCTGTGGTGATTTTAGAGGAATTAACGCGGTGTGTGTGGAAAACACCTACCCCCTGCCCTTGATGAAGGACATGCTAAGCCACCTGGCGAAGGGGAAGTTGTTCACCAAGTTAGATCTAAGAGAGACTTACTACTGGGTGCGAATCAGAGGGAGATGAATGGAAGACAGCCTTCAACTGCCTGTTAGGCAGCTTCCAGTTTAAAGTGATGCCGTTCGGACTACAGGTCGCCCCCGCAGTCTTCATGCAATTGATTAATGAGGTGCTGCATGAGCACCTCTACAAGGGCATTCTAGTCTATCTGAATGACATTCTCATATTCAGTGAGATGTTAGAAGAGCACACTAAACTAGTGCACCAGGTCTTGAAGAAACTCCTAGCAGCTAAACTATACACGAAGCTGTCAAAATGCACGTTCCACAAGACCTCCCTAGACTACCTGGGCTACCGAGTGTCAAATGAGGGAATTGAAATGGACCTGGGAAAAGTAAAAGCTGTGCTAAACTGGCAACCCCCACGCACCTGCAAACAACTCCAGAGCTTCCTCGGGTTCACCAACTTTTACAGGCAGTTCATCCCTGCCTTCGCTGAAGTGGCACTTCCCCTGACAGAACTATTGAAGATGGGCGGGGGGCAAGCCATGACCCAGCCAGCCACTGGCTTGGTCCCTGGACTGCCAGCGGGCATTCAAAAAACTGAAAAGGATGTTTGCGGAGGAGCCCATCCTCAAACACCCTGACCCTGAACTGCCATTCGTGGTCCAGGCAGATACCAGTGATGTGGCCACAGCAGCAGTGCTGCTGCAAGCCAACGCCCAGGACCAACTACAACCCTGTGCTTACACTTCCAAAAAACTCACCGACACTGAAAGGTGGTGGGCAGTGTGGGAAAAGGAAGCCTATGCCATCCGATGGGCCCTCCTCACCTGGAGACACTTCCTAGAGGGAAGATGAGTACTGTTTGAAGTTTGGGCTGATCACAAAAACCTAGAAGCCCTAAAAAAAAAAAAAAAAACTCTCTCCCAAACAAGTCCGCTGGGTGCAGTACTTCAAATGGTTCAACTTTGAATTAAAGTACATCCCAGGGGGGAAGAATTTGTTTGCTGATGCCTTGTCCAGAAAACCACAGTTCAATAGCCATCGCGAAGACGTAATCCATACCATCATCCCTCCCTCTCAACCAGCGACTCAAGCCACCACCAGAAGCCAAGCCAGGCACTGAGACACCCCGGGGGGGACCCAATGACATGGACCTTGAAAGCAACGCTCCCGGCAGACCAGTAGTTCAATGACAACAAGGATGCCTTGACCCTCAAGGACGGACTAGCCTGGAAGGGGGCAAAGCTGTATGTCCCTACCAGCTTGCGGCTTCAAGTCCTGCAGTGCAGCCAAGATTCCAAGCTTGCTGGACATTTTGGTTACTTAAAAACCCTGCACTTAACCAGGATGCAATTCTGGTGGCCAAAGATGAAAGCAGACGTGGAGGACTATGTAAAGAGCTGTGCCACCTTTGCTGCCATGAAGAAGAGGCCAGGGAAGCCCCCCCGCCTCCTCCAGCAAGTGGCAGACCCAAGCCGACCCTGGGAAGAGATTGCCATGGATTTTATAGTTGAGCTCCCAGAGAGTGGCGGGAACATGGTCATTTGGACCGTGATTGACTTATTCTCAAAGCAAGCCCACTTCACAGCCTGCTCGGGGTTACCCTCAGACAAGAAACTAGCTAGGATGTTCATAAGACAGATATACAGGCTACATGGGGTTCCCCGCAGGATTATCTCCAACAGGGGGGTCCAATTCACTGCAAAATTCTGAAGGGAATTCCTACGAGCGATAGGGTCCACCCAGGGGCTCAGCTCGGCTTTTCATCCAAGCACAAATGGGGCGGCAGAATGAGCGAATGCCATGGTAGAACAGTACCTGAGGTGTTATGTGGACTACCAGCAATCTACCTAGGCAGACTTGCTGCCTTTTGCAGAGGTAGGCTACAACAACCCAGTGCATAGTAGCATGGGACTGACCCCTTTCCAGGTCACCAGTGGCATGGAGTTTGTCCCCATGCCTGAATTACCCAGGGAACCACCCTCCTCCATGTCCTTGAGTGAATGGATGGACTCACTGGGGCAGGGGTGGGAAAATACGAAGCGAGCTTTTGTAGAAGCGGCGAAAAAGTATAAAAAGCAAACCGACAAACGCCGCTCCTCCCAGCCTCCTTTCCATGTCGGAGACAAAGTATACTTGTCAACAAAGTATCTAAAACTAAAGTTACCAAATAAAAAGCTGGGTCCGAAGTTCATAGGGCCATTCCCTATAGTGAAAGTGATAAACCCTGTAACCGTTCAGCTTAGACTCCCACGCTTGTTAGGGAAAGTGCATCCAGTGTTCCATAGCAGCCTGTTAAAGCCGGCCGTAAGCTCTCAGCTAAGGCCAGTAGACCGGGCAGCCCCGAAACCCATCATTAGTACTAGGAGAGACCCATTACAAGGTGAAAAAGATCTTGCGCATGCATAAGGGCCGCTTGCAATACCTAGCCCACTGGAAGGGATACCCCCTCTCTGAAGCCACCTGGGTTAAGAGTTGGGATGTAAAAGCTGACAGGTTGATTAAAGAGTTCCATGACAAACATCCTCATAAGCCCAAAGGGCCACCTGGGGGGGAGGGGAGGTTGAAGGTGATATGGATTAACCTCCCTTTTGATTTTCTCTTGCAGGAGGCCCTTCTCAACTGAGGGGGAGCAGTCTGTCAGCCCTGAAGCCATTTTGGGAGCATCTTCAGGGCTGCCACAGCAAGGCCAGTTGGAGCTGTGGGAATGTGAGGGGGGAGATAGAGATAGCTGGGGGGATGTGTAGCCAAAATAACATTCTTTCCCATGGGAGCCAAGGACACTCTACCAGGTGTTGGAAGGGCATGGACAAAAGCCAGCCAGAGTTGGGACTGCAATCTGATTGGACCATGTGATGGATGTGTGACCTGGGAGAAAGAACTTTGGGTTTTGATTTGGGTGGTGAAAACCTCGGGTCCTTCAGAGTCAGGTTTTCACCAGCTGTGCCAATATGACATTCCTAATAAATTCATACTTTGAGGAAACTCTAGGCCTCAGGGTTTTGATTGTTTTGGGTCTGTTACTTGGAACCTTGACACTTTTTTCCACTGAGCTGGTGCTAAGGCACCCAGATCCAGAAAAGCTTTTTGTCATCCAGGCCAACGCCAGCAATGTAGCTGTCAGGGCCATCTTGCTTCAGGAAAATGACCAGGGCCACCTGCAGCCTTGCATTTACACCTCGAAAAAATTAACAGAAACTAAACAACGTTGGACAGTGTGGGAGAAGGAAACCTATGTTGTTCGATGGGCTCTCCTCACATGGCGCCACTTTCTGGAGGGAAACAAAATCCCATTCCAGGTGTGGACCAGCCCCAAAAACCTGGAGGCCCTAAAGACTCCAAGGAAATTATCCCTTAAACAGGCATGCTGGGCCCAGCACTTCCAACCGTTTAATTTCACCCTCTGCTATTTACTGGGGGGGGGGAGAATTTCCTGGCTGACGCTTTGTCAAGATTACTGTTGTGGTCCGCCAGCAGCCTGCGGAGCTGGCAGCCGAGTCGGACAGCGAGGAGTCTGGGGAGGAACATGAGCCAGGCCTGGAGTCTGGAGAAGGCTCAGTGTCAGAGGCAGAGATCCATCCCGGGCCATCTGGGAGGTCTGTGCTGACTCCAGAGCCTCCAGAGGCTGACATGAGCGAGGCAGAGGAACAGGGGGAGTCTGTTCCCAATGCGGGCATGCGCAGTGCTGCCAGAAGGCAAGAACAGTTATGGAGGAAAAGGGCTACTCGGGAGTAAGGCTTGGAGATGATTGGCCCCTCCCATAGGATATAAAAGTGGAGCAAATGGATGTGCTCGTTGCAGGAAGCAACTTGGTTCAATTTTGGTCGGTATAACTCAGCATCTCAGTTCTGACTCCATGTTCTGTTTGGCCTTGCAAAGCTCCTTGCCAATTAGGTCTTTGCCAATTAGGTCTTTGGCAGCTTGTCAAGAGAGATAAAGGTTGGTGCTTATCAGCCTTCTCCCGAAAGACTGTGGCAGACTTCTGTCAGACTAATTAACATTGTTTGGGACTTATTACGGCTGTGAATGAACATAATTTACAGCCGTTGAAATAAAAAGAGGTTTTTTGGGACTACGTTTGTGTTTTAGGATTTATCAGGAAGCCTAGGTCAGAACAATTACCACAACAGTACGAAGTCAGAAATAGTCAAACCTTTGCTCCCTGGGTCACAATTAGTGGCCTGAGTGATCACTAGAAAACAAGCAAAAGGGGACCCTTCCCCAGACAACGTCACTACCCTAGCTTTTAAACAGGCTCTAGCCAAAGATGAATGGTCACAAAGACTCCTGCTTGATGCACAAAGGACTACCCTGGGTGGGAGGGAAGCTGTATGTTCCAGCCAGCCAGAGACTAAAAACCATGCAAACCTGTCATGACTTGAAACTAGCAGGGCACTTCAGGTTTGTAAAAACCCTGCACCTGCTGAAAAGACAATTTTGGTGGCCATGCCTCAAAAAGGACATCGAAAGCTATGTAGCTTGTTGCCCCATCTGTGCATCTGCCAAACGAAGGCAAGGAAAGACGCCACACCTTCTATAGCCAGTGGCAGAACCTTCAGCACCCTGGAGAGATATTTCTATGGATTTTGTCATAGAATTGCCCAAAAGTGCAGGAAACACCATCATTTGGGTGGTGACCGACCTGCTTGCAAAACAGATCCACTTCATCCTCTGCCAGAAGATCCCTACTGTCAGGACACTGGCAAAACTGTTCCTCCACCATGTATACCACTTACATGGTGCCCCATGACATATAATCTCTGATGGGGGGTCCAATTCACCTCCACGTTCTGGAAGACATTTTTAACCCTTTTAGGGATCGACCAGGGTCTTTGTTCGAACCACCATCCTCAAATGAATGGCGAGATAGAACGTATGACCTCAGTTCTAGAACAGTACCTTAGATGCTTTATTAATTATCAGCAAGATAACTGGACCAACCTCCTGCCATTTGTGAAGGTCAGAGGCCAGAGCAGCCTACAAAGTTCAGGCAGATAAAAAAAGGGTAGAGCCCAAACCATTTCATGTAGGGGATTGAGTATACCTGTCCATTTGATTCCTACAATCTTTACAGCTCTCAAAGAAGCTGGAACCAAAATTTATCAGACCCTTCCCTATCACACGCATTATAAACCCTGTCACAGTGGAGCTTCAGTTACCAAAAACCTTAAGGCAAGTCCACCCAGTATTCCATTGTAGCCTCCTAAAACCAGAGATAACCTCACCTCTGAGGCCAGCAGCTGCCTTGGCACCGCAGCCCATCATGGTGGAGGGAGAGCAACACTTTGAAATTAAAGAAACTCTTGACTCTTTTTTTTTAATAAAAAAAATGTATAACATTTTTTTAAAAATCCATTTTTAGTTAAACAGTGTGTTGTCTGGGTACAAATATTTTTAGGAAATAATAATCAAATTGTTTACAACAATATTCATTACATTGGTATTAGTACTATAAATTATTATTATTATTATTATTATTATTATTATTATTATTATTATTATTAT
>QLTV01000391.1:254718-286484 GCA_003457575.1 Thermophis baileyi
GAGGAGAACCACCGCCAAACGGTGCCACCCCCTCCCAGCTCCCTTAATCGGCACAGAAGGATACCGTGGTCGACGGTATCGAAAGCAGCTGAGAGGTCAAGCAGCACCAGGATGGAGGAAAAACCTCCATCTCTGGCTCGCCAGAGATCATCCATCAGCGCGACCAAAGCAGTTTCCGTACTATAACCAGGCCTGAAACCCGATTGGAAAGGATCCAGATAATCCGTTTCATCCAATAGCCGTTGGAGTTGGAGCGCCACCACTTTCTCAACAACCTTCCCCACAAACCAATAAGGCTAGTGACCTATCAAGACAAATGTTTTTAACCTGCCTTGAATGAATGAGATCTTCATAAATTACCTTTAGAGTGATTTACATTTGACAAAGACCTAGGAAACAAGTTTAAATCCCATAAACCAACTGCTGTAGGACAGTGGTGGGTTTCACTTACCTTTGCTACCGGTTTGGGAACGGGAGCGCGCAGGCGCGCGCGGGCGCTTCTACGCATGCGCAGAAGCTCCGTGATGATGTTCTGCTGGGTGGGCGGAGCCTCCCGCCGCCACTGCTACCGGTTCGCCTGAACCGGGCTGAACCGGTAGGAACCCACCACTGCTGTAGGATGATATTTCCAAGCCTATCTTATTTTTTAGAGTGGTTGTGAGGATAAAATGAAGAGGAGGTAACCCTGCCGACTGCTCTGATTTTCCAAGAGGAAAGGCAACATTAATATGCAAATCTTAATGGAAATGCAAAAAATTGCACTTGTAGTGGGAGTTCTTATCAATCATTTTATTTGTGTTTGCTTGACCAGTATCCTCTGTATAGAGCTGCTTTAACATTCTTGTCATCTTTTCCTGATACAGTATATTGTTAGTGATCATCTATTACTCCAAAATATGGAACATTCATTGCTGAAAACTAATTGCAAATGTAAAACTTTAAATATCACATTATGAGCATTTAGTGGGTGAAACTATAAAATTGGCTAACAGAAATAGAGGCTAATTTCAAGGGGTATTACTATAACTCAATGCAAAATATTCCAGCAGATTCCCTGGCTACATTCAGGTGAGATGCCTAGTTAAGTTAGTGAATTAATTCATTTTCTAGATTAATTCAACACATTGAACATAATCTGAGCATATGAGATTATGAGCCGAGGTGGCGCAGTGGTTAGAGTGCAGCACTGCAGGCTACTTCAGCTGACTGCTAGCTGCAGTTCGGCGGTTCAAATCTCACCAGGCTCAAGGTTGACTCAGCCTTCCATCCTTCTGAGGTGGGTAAAATGAGGACCCAGATTGTTGGAGGCAATATGCTGACTCTGTGAACCGCTTAGAGAGGGCTGTAAAGCACTATGAAGTGGTATATAAGTCTAAGTGCTATTGCTATTGCTAATCTGTCCAACAGGGTTCAATTCATATAACACACTTTAACCAAATTAGCACTAATCAAGCTTAATCTATTATATGAATACAACTACTCAGTCTTTAATTGACGAATTATACATTTTGGGTGGCCATAGCCTCTTATGTATACATTATTTTATTCTGAAACTCACAAATAGGAGTGGGCCAAATTCACCCTTGGTAATTGCCTGCATTTACAAGGCTGATCACAAGTTATCCCCAAATTCTGCTTTCCCTTCTCAAGAATCAGTACATTCATCTCTTTCCCCAAAATGACAGTGTTGCTCTAACCCTCTTTAACAAATTGCCCAGGTGCCAAAATGGTGGCCATTTGTGTTCAAGGAAAGTATGACTTTTGTGGAGTATTCATATAATCTGCCTTGCATCACAATTCCTGAACATAGGCATCCATTAGAAACCACAGTAATGTATGCAAATGACACAAATTGTTGCCTGATGTGGTTGGGATGGACATGACATCATTTGCTCCCCTGTCTATGCATACACCTTTGTGGTTAAGGAAAATGAGATGGAGACTCCTAGGGCTTTTCTCTGTCCATTGTCTACCTAGTGGGAGATGGTGAAGCTTTTTAACATTTTATTTTTCAAATTATTTATTTTTGTAAGATGTAATAACCTGCCAACAAATGTCAAAAATAATTTTTAAAAGTTTCTTTCAATATGTAAAAAACAAGAAAAAATCAAGGAAACAATTGGTCAGCTAATGGGAGAAGATGGCAAGGAAGTGATGGGTAGCAGGGAGAAAGCAGAGCTGCTTATTTCATTCTTTGCGTCTGTCTTCACACAAAAAGAAAAGAATAGCCTAAACTACCAAAAACAGAATGGTAAAAGACAGAATAGGAATTCAAATTAAAATAGCAAGAAAATGGTAAGAGAACACCTGTCCACTAGATGAGCCCAAATCACAAGGACCAGTTGTTAGATTATACCCCAGAGTTCTGAAGGAGCTGGCAGACGTGATCTTGGAACCATTGAACTATATCTTTTGAAAATCCTGAAGCACCCGGGAACTATCAGAGGACTGAAAAAAAGCTGATGTGGTTCATATCTTCAAAAAAGAAAAAAACAATGGATACAAGAAAGTACAGACCAATCAGTCTGACATGAATACCTGGAAATGCTGTGGACATAGTATATTTGGATTTCAGTAAGACGTTTGACAAAGTAGACTACAACTTACTTCTTAGTAAGTTAGAAAAATGTGGGATAGACAGCATCACCACCAGATGGATTCATAACTGGCTGACAAACCACACTCAATGCATAGTCCTTAATGGAACTGCATCTACATGGGCAGAAATAAGCAGTACCCCAAGGTTTTGTCTTAGGCCCAGTACTCTTCAATATCTTCATAAATTATTTAGATGAGGGACTAGAAGGACTATGTGCGCGTGCATAAGCGCACCAGCGTGCCTACCGTCCCTGTCCTACTGTCCTATTGTCCTCATCTATCTGTATTCACTTTGATTATGTTTATGTTTATACCTATAGCTGCTATCTTGTACATGTTTGACAAACAAATAAATAAAAAAATAAAAAAGGAGAACTCATCAAATTTGCCAATGACACTAAGCTGGCAGGAATAACCAACACCCCAGCTACTTTTAAGACATTTATTCTAACAAACCTCTAGTGCTATAGCTATTTTACAAGAAATTAAAGGCAACAACATTGGCTATTTTCCAAAGGGGAAAAAACATTTTGCTTTTCATAGTTTACTTTCTACCAGGTGATGCTTTATTCATAAGAATTATAGAATTTGCTACAATCAATGATGGCCACAATCTTGGTCAGTTTTAATATAGAATTAGGCATATTGATGAACAACATTACTATTAATTATTACTTGGTCCTGCATGCCTATATATTAGTTCAATTTTATTACTAGTACCAGAATCCAGGACAGATGAAGAAAGGATGCTGTTGAATTTGGCTTTGGACATCTTGGCTGGCCACTGTTGAAAATAAGAAGCTAGACTAGAAAGCCATTTCATCTGAACCATCTTATCTCTTCTTAGGTTTTAAATCACTTAACATCATCCATATTATTTTAAAATGGTAGCAGTTACAAGGCTTGAGAAATCATAAGAATGCCTCCTTCCTTCCTTCCTTCCTTCCTTCCTTCCTTCCTTCCTTCCTTCCTTCCTCCCTTCCTTCCTTCCTCCCCTCCCCCTTTCTTTTCTCAAAAAATCTCCCTGTAAGAGATATTAAGGTTCAAGGTCACATTCTAGAGTCAGTTTACATATTTCATGTTTAAGATATGAATTCACAGATTTGCTACAATCTTTAATGGAAACAATGAACTACTTAATCATTCTCATGTAGCTATAATATCCAATGTTCATTTATTCAGCTGATCACATTTCCTCCTTATCCTTACTCAGTAATAACTAACAAAATAGCAGACAAAAGCTTTTTGAGGTCAACAAGGCTTTGCAGAAGCCAAAATGCAATTTTTTTTGCTATGTAAACTATTAAGGCAGAGCATCATAACATCTATTTATCACTATAGTGAGATATTTTTCTATTGGGTGCTTTGCCTCTCAAACATTACCCTCAAAGTAATAAAAGAAGACATTTTTTCCCAAAGAAAGGAAACTCCAAATAAGGTGCCGTGATTTTTAAAATGTGTGATCAGGCTTTTAATGCTATTTGTATGTAGCACAATTCTATATATTTGTTTATGTCCTATACAGGTAGTCCTTACTTTACGACTGGTCACTTAACAACCATTCAAAGTTACAACGGACCCCCCCAAAAGCTATTTATTATCTGGATTCAAAGGTCCAATGCTTATCCCCACAGTTACATGATCACATTTTGGGTGCTTGGCAACCAGCCCACTTTTATTGCCATTTGCAGCATCCTGCAGTCACACGACTACAATGGTTGTGTCAGAACTGCCATCCTGTGTTTCAGCCTTGCTTTGCTAGATATAAGTCTGCCATAAACTATGGGGGGAGGGAGCTGTTGGGAGGGGAAAACAGAAACCATTCATCATGCCTTCCCAAGACATCAGCTCATTGTCCCAAGGCCAGAGGCCTGGGAATGGAATGGAACAGCTCACCATCTAGCCCACCTTGCTGGGACTGTTACCAAAATAACTTATGCAAATGTGACTGGATAATGGGGAGATAACAGGGGGGAGGAACAGAAAATGAAAAGTTAACTGGGGAACCTTTGCACACAAACTTACAAATCTAGCTTTGCTGTACTGTAACCATTTGGCTCTTAGTAAAAGTATATCTATTGCACAAATGGAGCCAATGGTCTTTCTTTCCTAAGAACCCAAGTTGGGGCAGGTGTGACAGGTTGTTTTGCTGGAAACTGGTGTTTACTTCTGATTCCAACAAAAAAGTCCATTGCAGACAATGAATTCTCTTAATAACTACATGTTCACTTTATGACCACAGCATTCACTTAATGACTGCCTCAGAAAAGGTTGTAAAATTGGGTGTGGTCACATGTTGACCTGCTTAATGACTGGCACAAATTACAACTGTAATTTTGGGTTCAATTACAGTCATAAGTTGAGGACTATCTGTACATGCTAAACTATACAGAAGTCCTATAGAACTCAGTAGAATTTACTTCTTGATTAGACAGAATCATGCAATCATAGGGCTGGAAGGGATCTTGGAGGTCTTCTAGTCCCTGCTCAAGGCAGGAGACCTTATATCATCCCAGACAAATTGTTGTCCAATATTTTTTTGAAAACCTCCAGTGATGGAGCACCCACAACTCTGGGAAGCAAGCTGTTCCATTGATTAATTGTTCTCACTGTTCTTCACATTGTTCTTCAAGTTGATAGAATTATGTTAGTAACCCTAAATGACACACTGTGTGGTAAAATAAGTCTACTGTGCTAAATGGAACTTACCTCCAGAGAAATGAACCAAGGATTCCTGTCTCGCTAAAATGTGGCATTCTGTTGTAATTTGTTGATCTGGTTTAAATCATTAAATTTTATAATATTCAGCAGCTCTGTGTTATATTTGATAGAAAACTGGAGAAAAATCTCTAAAATCTTTTAACTTTGAATCTCTGCTTTTTAAAACAAGAATTTAATAAGTACCATAAAAAGAGACATTAATTTAATATGCAGTATTAAAAGTGGCTTGTTCAAATGTATGATGTAGGCTGAGTTTATTGATACACAGCTGTGAAATATTTACAGTGCTATAATTTAGATTATGTCTCCTAATGTTATGTCTTCTTTGCAATTTTCTTTAGAAATAAATTTAAACTGGAAAACATTTAGCTGACAAACTAACATACTTGCGTATATGTCTCCAACTGCAGATGGATACACAACTGATGATATTGAATTCTACTGGAATGGAGGGGAATCTGCTGTTAGCGGAGTTCATAAAATTGAGCTCCCTCAGTTCTCAATTATTGATTACAAAATGATCTCAAAAAGAGTAGTGTTTGCAACAGGTAAGCACCAAGCAGCTGCAAACATATACTGGAAACAGTACCAGAAAACAAATACATTTGTGACATGACTTCATTTCATTTGTTTTAAATAGGGGCTTACCCCCGTCTGTCCCTGAGTTTTCGACTGAAAAGAAATATTGGCTATTTCATTCTACAAACCTACATGCCTTCTACTCTAATTACAATTCTGTCTTGGGTATCCTTCTGGATCAACTATGATGCATCTGCTGCAAGAGTTGCACTAGGTAAATTATTTCTTGGATGATGCTACTGTTGGAAAATTGGGGGGGGGGTAATTTTCTGTTTAGTTTGCACCCAGCAGCCTTCCAGTCAATTCATGTATTCAGATTAGAGCAAAAAGCACAGACCATGTCACATAGTTCAGCTAGCAAAAAAAAAATATAGCTTGATACATATTTATTAAATATCATCAAAGATCAAAAAACATTTCATTTGTCAAAATGGGACAAAAGTTAGGCAAAAGCAAGGACAAATGTGAACAATAGGTAAGAGAAAAACGGAATTAATAGCAACAATTTAAGAGAGCCAGTTTGCTGTAGTGGTTCAGGCACCAGTTTACAATCCAAAGACTGTGAGTTCTAGTCCCACCTTGGGTACAAAGCCAGTTGGGGGCTTTAGGCCAGTCATTCTCTCTGCCTAGGAAGAAGGCAAGGGCAATCTACTTCCAAAATCTTGCCAAGAAAAATGCAGGGACAAGTCCAGGAAATCTCCAGAAGCCAACACTGATTTGAAGGCACCAAAAAGAAAAATCAACAATCTACATTATCTATGTCTATCAAAAGACACATAGTTTTCCAGTGCCTCTAAAGCAAAATTGGAGATGATTAGCATGGATAATCCCAAAGAGAGGACCTTTGCTTGTTCCAGCTTTAACCCTTTTATGTATGTAACAGCAGCAGCAAAGAGAAGAAAATAAAGCATCAGTCAATCTGTCCTTTATTCTGCACAAAGGAAACAACTTGATGGGTGGGGTGATGTATCCAACATTCCCCATCTCATTAGCTCCATGCACTAATTTGTATATTGTAATTGGTCAGATTATGCATTATTTCATACTCTGAGTCCTAATCCTTCTCCCTACCTGAGGAAGTAGTCCCAGAATAATGGCTTGGTAAATGTGGCATTTACCACCACATCATCTGTTTGCCAGTATAAAAATTTTACTTGCTTCTTTTCTTGTATGTCCTTCATATGGTATGGTTTAATATCTGGCTATTTCCTATTGGGTCTAGATTGCTTTGTGTCTGAAGTTCTGATACATCCATTGTTATCCTCATGTAATGTGTTAGCTGCCAAAGTAAAGTTCAGGTGCTGCAGTATCAAATGACCACACATGATTCAGAAATTTGACATTGAGAAGATTCCCCCAGCATATGTAGTTGAAGTTAAGAACAGATTTCCACTGCTCAACCAGATGAGTTATGGGAGGAAATAAAAACTATTGTCACTGAAGTAGCCCAAGAACATATTACATACAAGAAACCAAAGAAATTGACCATATGGATATCTGAAGCTACAATAGAGACTGTAGAAGAAAGAAAGAAAGCAAAAGCCATTGGTGACAAGGAAGAAATGTGAAAACTAAATGCAAAGATTCAGAAAGAGGCAAGAAAAGATAAAGAAAAGTACTGGGCAGAGCAATATAAGAAACTGGAGGAAGCAGGCATGAGAAGTCATACAAGAGAGTGTTATACTTATGTGAAGAAGGCCAGAAACCCCTTTATGGCAAGAAAGAGCTTCTCCAAGATGGCGGCAATGGAGGAATCATAGTTACATTGCGGGCAGAAAAGTTGCTAGTAAACTAAGATAAAACAATAGGAGGAAAGGTGGAGAGAGAAAGATTAGACATAGAAAAATAAAAAAAGACTGGAGAAAGGAAAAGGAGAGGATGATTGGAGAAAATAGGAGAGAGAGAAGCCCAGCTGCAACTGAGAGGCCTACCCAAGAGACCGGAGGCCCATTGAAGTGAGGTGAGCAGAGAGGCAAACCAACTGCAAGCAGCAAAACCAACCAGCGAAGAACAAAGAGGCGAGCCGGTGAGTGAATGGGGCCAGCTGCAAAGAAGGGAGGAAAATCAGCTATGGGGCATAAAGGCCAGCAGACCGAGGGCAGCGCAACGACTGGCAGAGAGCAAAGAGGCGAGCCGGTGAGAGAGCAGAGCAAGGAGGAGGAGGAGAGGCAAGCTTGCTGTGGACCATCCAGGCGGTCCTGTTTGCTGGTGGAAGCAGCGTCCCAGTGCGATGGACGAGCAAACGGGAGCCACGTGGCTGCAGAGCAAAAAGCAGTGGCAGCGTAGCAGGGAGGAGAGCCAGCAGCAGCAAAGGGGCAGCACAGTGAGCTAGAGCTTGAGAGCAGCACAGAGAGCAACGGAGAAAGTGACGGTAGAGCTGAGTGGCGGGATGAGCAGACCAGACCAGACAGCGGAGCTGAGCTGACTGCAAAGCTTCACGGCAGGCCAAGAGAGTTGACCATAGCAGGGCCGAGGCCAAAAAGAGCCGAGCACCAAAAGACAGAACAGAGCTGGCAGAGAAAACAACAAGAGGCCAGAGCAGCGAACGACGGAAGTGAAAGCAACAAATTAAGCCTGAGGTCCCAATAGGCAGGGAAGGAAGACCCCAGTAGAGAATAAAAATAAATACAGGACAGAAAATAAAAGATAAATAAATAGGCAATTAATAAGAACAAGAGTGGAACATTAGAAATCAAGGAAGAACAAAATCAATCAAATAAATAAAGCAAATCTTAAATAATAAGGCAGGGATGAATTGGAGCTCAACAACTTTTTAAAAATATAGGGAAGAAAAGGATAAATAAAACTAACATAACAATAAGCAAGTTAAATAAATAACAAGGTAGAAAAACAAGCACAAAAAGGCAGAAAAAAGGATAGAAAAAAAAGAAAGAAACATAAATTTTTTACCCCTAAAAGAACCAGCAAAAAGAACAAACTCATGGAACAGGTGACTGATACTATTGTGGTATGCAACATATGTTCCATGTATATGCTTATTCCCCAAGAACACCCAAATTATACATGTATTAAATGTAAACTATGTGAACTACTAGAGGAAAAAGTAAGGAAACTAGAGGCAACTCTAGCCAAACTCCAACCTACGCAAGAATGCTATACCCAAATTGAACCAAATAATGAACAAATAACTCCCAGAGGATTTGACCCTGCTGATAAACTCTTGGAGGAAAACAAATGGAGGTATGTCACACATAGAAGGAAACATAATAATCAAAGAAAGAAGCAGCATACATCTAACAAACTCCTACTGCCCAATCTAACCCAACCAGAAGTAGCCCCATTAAAACTGAGCAACTGATTTCTCCTCCTAGATTAAAATACGCAGACCCACAACCTCCCCCTCCAAGAAAACATGCAGACACCTAGAGAAGAGACAGCGTCAAATATCCCTTAAAAAGTCATATCAACAAACACACCTGAGATAAACATAAAAGCATCCCAGTGTTGGTGATAGGAGATTCTATTCTCAAAGGAACAAAACCAGCCATCTGCAGACCAGACATACAATCTAGGGAAGTATATTGTCTACCTGGAGCAAAAATCAAAGATGTAGCTGAGAACCTAACCAAAATAATTAGGTCCAAAGTTTACTACCTTTTCCTCCTCCTTCAATTGGGACGAATAACACAACAAAGAAACTGAGTACAATATTGAAAGATTATAAGCAACTAGGCAACAAAGTTAAGGAGCTAGGAACACAAGTAGTGTTCTCATCAGTACTTCCAATGAAAGGTCAACACCTAGAAATAAACCACTGGCTAAAGGGTTAGTGTCACCAAGAAAACTTTGGTTTCCTGGACCATGGACTGCATTACTTTCATGAAGGACTCTTGGCAAGGGATGGGGTGCACCTCATGAAAACAGGGGAAAATGTACTCAGAAAAAGACTGGCCCAACCTCATCAGAAGGGCTTTAAACTAAAATTGAAGGGGGAAGGTGACCAATCTTTAGAATCTCTAGAATACAAAACCAATCATAAATCCCAAGAAAACAAATCAAACAATGATGTAGGGAGTGATGATAAAAAAGAAAACCTCAACAACTAGGAGATGCAGGAAACATACCCATGAACAGGCATAAAAGTCTCAAATGCTTATATACAAATGCTCAGAGTTTGGGGAACAAAGAGGGTGAACTAGAAGCAATAGTACACAAGGGCAGGTATGACATAGTTGCCATTACAGAAACCTGGTGGGACAAAACCCGTGACTGGAATGTACTGATTGATGGATAAAAATTGTTCAAAAGAAACAGATCAACAAAAAGAGGAGGTGGAGTTGCACTATATGTAAGAGATCACTACATATCTACAGAAATACACATGATCAAAGATAAAACCCCTCCACAATGTATATGGGTCAATATAAAAGGAAAAAAGTGACATTGTCATAGGTGTATATTACAAGCCACCCAACCAATCAGAAGAAATGGATGAACTCTTTGCCAACCAGTTAACAAATGTATGTAGGAAGCATACCACAGTAGTAATGGGAGACTTTAACTGTCCAGATATCAACTGGGAGACAAACTGCAGCGAGTGGGAGATCAAATAGATTCCTAACCAACCCAGCCGACAACTTTGTCATCCAAAAGGTAGAGAAGGGAACTAGAAGTAAAGCTATACTGGACCTAATTCTTACAAATAGAGAAGTGATAGAGGGAGTTGAAGTTGCCAGAACCTTGGGTGAAAGTGACCACATCATACTGGAATTCAATATAATGCAAACACAAGCAATAGAAAATAACCAGTGTCTTAAACTTTAAAAGAACTGATTTTAACAAACTCAGAGAGAGCCTAGGAAAGATTCCATGGTTGAAAATCTTAAAGGGGAAAACAACTCAAGAAGCGTGGGAAGCTCTGAAAAATGCGATCATAAAAGTCCAGTCCAGCACAATACCATTAAAAAAGAAAAATAAGAAATCCAAGAAGAAAACAGCATGGCTGCACAAAGATGTCTCTGACAAACTGAAAGACAAGTACAAAAAATAGAAAGAAGGATACTTAAGTATTATCATCAGATAGGCCAAAACTGCAAGTTGAAGTCAGGAAAGCAAAGGCTCAGAATGAACAAAGACTTGCAACATAAGTCAAAGATAATTAAAAAAAAGTTTCTTTCAACATATCAGTAACAAGAAAAAAGTCAAGGAAACAGTAGGTCCACGAAAGAAAGATGATGTCAAGGAAGTAACAGGCAGTAGGGAGAAAGCAGAGCTGCTTAACTCATTCTGTGCATCAGTCTTCACGCAAAAAGAAATTATAGCCCAACATACCAAAAGAACTACTGTAAAAGACAAACTAGAAATAAAAATTAAAATAAGCAAGAAAATAGTAAGAGAACACCTATTTGACCTTGATGAATATAAATCACCTGGACCTGATGGATTACATCCCAGAGTTCTGAAGGAGCTGGCAGATGTTATCTCAGAACCATTGTACCATATCTTTCAAAAATCCTGGAGCAACAGAGGCGGGGCTGACATCGCGGCAACATGGTGTGTTAGTGTCACGCCAGCTTAGTGTCATCTGCAAATTTGATGAGTTCCCCTTCTATTCCCTCATCTAAATCATTTATGAAGATATTGAAGAGTACTGGGCCTAAGACGGAACCTTGTAGTACTCCACTGCTTACTTCCCTCCAGGTAGATGTAGTACCATTAAGGACTACTTGTGGAGTACGGTCAGCCAGTTACAAATCCATCTGGTGGTGATGCTGTCTATCACATATTTTTCTAGTTTACCAAGAAGTAGGTTGTGGTCTACTTTGTCGAATGCCTTGCTGAAGTCTAAGTATACTATGTCCACAGCATTTCGCTGATCTGAGGAGGGCTTCCGGCGGTGACGCCACAACGAGACAGAGTGGAGAAAGTGAAGCTCCGCTTTCAAGCTCTGGTTTTTCCGATCCGGAGGCCCTTTACAGGGCACATCAATCTCGGAGGGATCGATGGATCAATAGAGGAACTTAGGGGGCACCGAGGAGGAAGGCAACCGCCGGCTGCAACAAAGAGTAACTCTATAAACCTGGACTGGAAAGAACACAGTCATCTTATGATGGCCGATTACAGTCGTGACAACCCAACCAGATAGAGGAAGGAAGACTTTAAACTAGAGACTGGAATATCGACAAACTGAAAAAATCCTGTAGCATAAGAAGAAAGCGTGTGTAGAGAAGTAAAATCCAGAAGAATTACTGGTGGAAAAGTGAGCCTCGGAGGAAAGGAGGAGATCGAGAGACGGCGGCGACTTAGCGGTGAGAGCGCAATCATAAGGAAGGAAGTGGATACCAAAGAAGACGAACAACAGAAAGAAAGTGAACGGGGGTTAGCAACGAAGTGTGCTGTGCAGCGGGAGAAGAGGAGTAGACGTGGAAAGAAGAACGAAAAATTATTGGATGGACTTTGTATGTGAGCTGCAGACACTAACGTTGAAATTAGAGCTGTGGGTGATGGTTCCAGAACGTGACAATTGAAACCAGATGTGAGAGTGGCCATTTAAACGAACTATGTCAGAAGGAGATAAATCCAGCAGGAAGTAGAAAGGTTGGAGATTGAAAAGACTGGATATTAAATAATAGAGTTTTGAATGTCCAAGGAGGTACTGTAATATAGTAAATAAACTTAAGTGATATTGACAAACTACAGACAAAATAAGGGGGGGAAAGGGGGGACTTTAAAGAACTGACTAAAAATTGGGGAGAACAAACAGTATATTATTGAAATATAATATCTATATAATTGAGCCGAGGTGGCGCAGTGGTTAGAGTGCAGTACTACAGGCTACTTCAGCTGACTGCTAGCTGCAGTTCGGCAGTTCAAATCTCACCGGCTCAAGGTTGACTCAGCCTTCCATCCTTCCGAGGTGGGTAAAATGAGGACCCAGATTGTTGGGGGCAATATGCTGACTCTGTGAACCGCTTAGAGAGGGCTGTAAAGCACTGTAAAGCGGTATATAAGTCTAAGTGCTATTGCTATTGCTATTGCTATACTTTAGCCAAACAATTATTAACTATCAATCATTAAGATTTAGTAATTAGTGATTTATTATTATTTGGTAAAATCAGCTATTCTTATTTATTATTTATCTTTATACTTATTTACATTTACAGTTAGAGAATTAATTATTGTTAGAAATATTTTTTGTAATTGAACAATTGTTATCATGTTATATAAATATTTAATACTCTCGATAGATTGTATATGTACTAATGAATTAGAGCTTACTATTTAACTTCAAGAAACTATTTATATATATTAGATTAAGATATTTTGAAGTAACTTGGAGGATTTTGCCTCAAAAAAGATTGATTGTTTAGAATTACCCCCAATAGAAGAAGAAAGTAGAGAGATATATAAATAAAGAAATAACCCAGGTAGAATTTAAAAAGGCAGTTTTTAAACAGAAAAACAATAAAACACCAGGACTAGATGGAATACCAGGGAAATTTTATAAAACAATGTATGAAACTTTGAAACCATTAATGTTAGAATTATATAATGAAACAATGTTAGAAGCAAAATTGCCAGAATCCTGGGGTGAAGCTTATATTACTTTAATCCCAAAAGAAGACACCGATAATAGACAAATCCAAAATTACAGACCTATCTCTTTATTAGATGCAGATTATAAAATATTTACGACAACAGTGGCAGAAAGAATGAAAAAAGTACTAAACAAAATAATTCACACAGATCAAAATGGACTTTTACCACACAGACAAATTAGGAACAACACAAGGACAGTTTTAAATGCACTAGAATACTATGAGAAACATACAGAGAAACAAGCAGCGTTCCTTTTCCTAGATGCCCAGAAGGTTTTTGATAATTTGGAGTTTTTTCATTCAACAAGTACGAAGCATGAATTTTGGATCAAATTTTGAAAAAATGATGGCAGTAATATATTCATCACAAAAAGCAAGAGTGATAGTAAATGGGGATTTCACAGAAAGATTTAATATATCCAAGGGAATGAGACAGGGATGTCCATTGTCACCTCTAATCTTTATTTTATCAATAGAAATACTGTTAGAACAGATTAGGCAAAAAAAGGAGATTAAAGGAATCAAGATAAAAAAGGAGGAATATAAAACTCAAGCATTTGCGGACAACATGGTCTTCTTCATAGAAGACCCGATGACATCAGGGATAAAACTACTGAATGAAATAGAAGAATTTGGTAAAGTGGCCGGTCTTAAAATTAATAAAG
Organism: Thermophis baileyi; assembly: GCA_003457575.1. NCBI lineage: Eukaryota > Metazoa > Chordata > Lepidosauria > Squamata > Dipsadidae > Thermophis > Thermophis baileyi. Next base: position 268,841 of record QLTV01000391.1, read on the forward strand.
ATAAAACCAAAATATTAGATAAAAATCTTACGAGAAAACAAGAAAAAGAATTGACAGAGAAAATTGGCTTGCAAGCAGTGGAAAAAGTTAAGTATTTGGGAATATGGCTGACTAAAAGATGTTCATCAATAAAGGAGGACAACTATAAAAAGCTTATGCAAAAGACTATAAAAGACTTGAAACAGTGGGGAAAATTACAATTATCATTGGTAGGAAAAATTGCGGCAATTAAAATGAATATTCTCCCAAGATGGCTATACCTATTCCAAACAATTCCAATAAAATTAGATCAAAATTTTTTCGGTGAATTGAACAAAACAGTAACTAAATTCATGTGGGGAGGGAAGAAACCCAGAATCAAACTTAAACTATGACAGGATAGTAGGATGAGAGGTGGCTTCGGACTCCCTGATTGAGAATTATATTATCAGTCAGCATCACTTCTTTGGATAAAAGAATGGATATTATTAAATAATAGGAGAATACTTATATTGGAAGGACATGATCTGAAAGCAGGGTGGCATGTGTACTTGTGGGAGGAAAAAAATACAAAAAAGTCATTTTTTCAAAACCATTTATTAAGAGACGCATTATTACAGGTGTGGAGGAAAGTCAGGAAAAAACATTATATTAAAATACCAGGATGGCTATCCACAATGGAGGCAATGACTTATCCGAACACCTTAAACATAACTAAAATGAGAAGATATAACCAATTAATAGACGATCAAGGAAATTTGAAATCCAATCAGGAACTGAGAGAACAAGGAGTAAGTATTGACTGGTGGCCATATTTGCAACTGCAAGCAAGGTATAAAAAAGACATAGAAAAATTTGGTATTGATAAAGAAAACCAACCCATAGATAAAATTTTATTAGGACCAGAGAAGGGATTTATGTCTAAAATGTATCCTTACCTGCTACAAATAGATAAGGAAGAAGAAGTGGTAAAAGGGAACATGATAGCTTGGGCAAGAAATTTTAGATACAATATACAATTGGAAGACTGGGAAAAATTATGGACAAAAAACTACAAATTAACAATGTCGGCCTCACACAAAGAAAACTTAAACAAAATGTTCTACCGCTGGCACTTAGCTCCCACAAGATTAGCAAAAATATATCCAAATTTAAGTCCTAAGTACTGGAAATGCAAACATGAGAAAGGCTCTTATTTCCACATGTGGTGGTTATGCCCAGAAGCTAAAAAATACTGGAACAAAATAAAGAATTGGATACAAGAAATAATAGGTCAGCAAATTGAATTAAAGCATTTCGCTGATCTACTAATTTAGTCACTTTGTCAAAGAATGAAATAAGATTGGTTTGGCACAAATCTGTGTTAGCTACTACCCTGTTTCCCCCAAAATAAGACATCCCCTGATAATAAGCTCAATCAGGCTTTTGAGTGCATGGCAATAAGGCCAAGCGCTTATTTCAGGGTTCAAAAAAATATAAGACAGGGTCTTATTTTCGGGGAAACATGGTAGTTATAACTTTATTTTTTTTTTAAATGTTCACAGATCTGTTTTTTTTTATTATTTTTTCCAGTGTCTTTCCAGGTATTGATGTTAGGCTGATTGGTCTGTAGTTTCCTGGGTCTGTTTTTTTTTATTATTCCTTTTTTGAAGATGGGAACCACATCAGCTCTTTTCCAATCCTCTGGTAGTTCCCTGGTGCTCCAAGATTTTTTAAAGATATAATACAATGATTCTGAAATAACATCTGCCAGTTCCTTCAGAACTCTGGGATGTAATCCATGAGGTCCAGGTGATTTATATTCATCAAAGTCAGAGAGGTGTTCTCTTACCATTTTCTTGCTTATTTTAATTTTTATTTCTAGTCTGTCTTTTAGTTATGTTTTTGGTAGGTCGGGCTATAATTTCTTTTTGCATAGACTGATGCAAAGAATGAGTTCTCTCTACTGCCTTTTACTTCCTTGCCATCTTCTCTCTTTAGTGGACCGACTGTTTCCTTGACTTTTTTCTTGTTATTTATATGTTGAAAGACACTTTTTTTATTACCTTTGATTTTTGTTGCAAGTATTTGTTCATTCTGAGCCTTAGCTTTCCTGACTTCATCTTTGCAGATTCGGGCTATCTGCTGATATTCTTAGTTATGTGTCCTTCTTTCCTTAGTTATGTGTACCTCTTTCTATTTTTTGTACTTATCCTTTTTGTCTTTCAGTTCATCAGAGAGATCTTTGTGCAACCATGCTGGTTTCTTCTTGTTTTTCTTTTTCAGTGGTATTGTGTTGGACTGGACTTTTATGATCACATTTTTCAGTGTTTCCCACACTTCTTGAGTTGTTTTCCCCTTTAGAATTTTTATCCATGAAATTTTGCTTAGGCTTTCTCTGAGTTTGTTAAAATCAGCTTGATTGATTTTAGCAATAGCAATAGCACTTAGACTTATATACCGCTTCATAGTGCTTTTACAGCCCTCTCTAAGCAGTTTACAGAGTCAGCATATTGCCCCCAACAATCTGGGTCCTCATTTTACCCACCTCGGAAGGATGGAAGGCTGAGTCAATCTTGAGCCGGTGAGATTTGAACTGCCGAACTGCAGCTAGCAGTCAGCTGAAGTAGCCTGCAGTACTGCACTCTAACCACTGCGCCACCTCGGCTCTTTTTTTTTTAAAAGTCAGTTTGGTAAATTGACTTTTATAAAGTCAGTTTGATAAATTTATTATTTTTTAATAAAGTCAGTTTGGCCATATCATGTGAGTGATTCACTTGAAACGTCAATCATGCTGGCAGTAATCAGTGGAAAAAGAAGGGACCACCCTAGTATCCATTGGCTGAACACTATAAAGGATGACACCAGGATGACCATGGCAGATTTGAAGGAGGTGATGCGAGACAGAGGGGAATGGAAAGTATTGATCCATAGAGTGGCCAAGAGTCAGACATGACTGAATGGCTGATGACAAGAATGAATGTGGTTGGAATTGATTTTTTTATCTAAAGTCTAGTAGTAGTTTGTATAGCCAAACTAATTCAAAGAAGATCAAACAAAGATGAAATTCTGTACAGAAAAGTGTCACTTCCAATATACCATAAAATATATTTTCTATATACAGGTACCAGGCGATGCAGGCAGTGGTTTTCCTTATGACACTCTATGGAAGCAAAAAAATTGAAGAAGCAGGATAGAAAGAATAGTGACGCTTTTGAACTTTAGTTTGGTGTTGAAGAAGACTCCTGAGAATACCATAGATAGCCAAGAAAGCAAAGAAATGGATCATAAAATCAATCCAAAATTCTCACTCGAGGCACAAACACCCAGGCTCAAATTATCATATTTTGCAAACATTATATGAAGAACAAGGAAGGAAATAAAAGATGAGGATGACCAACAGCCCGATGAATAGCCTTGATTATATGAAAAATGGTATGCCATTAGAAGACCCAAAGGGCCTGGTTGGGGACAGATCATCCTGAAGAAAATCTGTCAGTGTGGTCACTGAGAACCAAAACCAACTTGATGGCACATAATCAAGTCATCAAATCCTGCAGTTGGGAAGAAGACATAGTGATGCAAATTTCTCTTAAAATGCCAGAGATTTTTCAACAATAATGTATATCTGTCAGAATTATATACATTTAACTCACAAACTTCTATACAAAATCTTTGACTTCTGCATATAAGACTTTCCTAGGAAGATGTGCTAGATCAAATATCCAGGTCAAATATTCTAACTTGGTGAAATGTAGTTGTAGAGAACTTCCTGTAACTTAAGAATCAGCACATATCCTGCAATTCATGAGGCAATAAAATATAAAACATTTTATATCAGGCAACGTTGTACATGGAATATTATTCAAATCATGGTAGTCTTCTGCCTTAGAAAAAAACAAACTCATATTCTTTCCTATTGTCCCAAAGTCTCTAAGGTCTCAGCTACTCATTGTGGCAAGTCTTGAGAGTTGTAATTCCCAAATCTGATTGATACAATGGAAAAGATGCTAAAAGGCATAGAAAACTAGAGCATTGTAGAAATGGCTCAGACATCAAGGTGGATGCCTGTGCTAGGAATTCTTTATGATGTGGTATCTTTAGAAAGGTAACTCTTTCCTTCTCTATAGGAATCACCACTGTGCTGACAATGACCACCATTAACACTCACCTCAGGGAAACTCTTCCCAAAATCCCATATGTGAAGGCAATTGACATCTACCTTATGGGCTGCTTTGTGTTTGTATTCCTTGCTTTATTGGAATATGCATTTGTCAACTACACATTCTTTGGCAAAGGCCCTCAACATCAGAAGAAAGCAGCAGAAAAAGCCACAAATGAGAGGAAGAAAGTGGAGGTGAATAAAGTTCAGGTAACCAATTCTCTGAAAGTTGATATAGTTTCCTATTTATCTGGACAAGCATTGTTGAAGCAGAAGATTATAGCACTCCAAACAAGACAATTTGTTAGTGAATCCATATTACAAATGTAAATATGCTTTATAAAGTGGCCTAATCCTCTTCATTGGAAAACAATTTTTGAATTAGAGAATATGAAAGGAATGAGCATCAGAACATATTCAGAATATTCAATAGTTCATCATGTCAGTAATTAGTATAAGATATTCAATAGTCAGTGATTTTAATATCAGTATTTATTGTTTCAATATATTTATCTCAAAATTAGCCTAGAAATATATTTGTGCACTCCATACATCCAAAAATGTATGTATAAAGCAAAAAACTTTAAAATTAATGTGGAAAATCTGTTGATCAACTTATACTGATTATCTGTTTTTATTGTATTATGGACCTGGGTGTGAGAATTTATTTTTTTTAACAGATGCAAGAAATATCAGAGAGTAAAGTAAGTAAAGAATCCAACAAGATGCATGCACTTCAGTAGTGGAAAAAAGTAAAGTACTACATGTAGACAGGAAAAATAAAATCAAATGCACAGGTATAAAATAGACAGCACCTGGCTCAATAATAGTAACAATAGTAAATAGTAGGGTCCTAGTGGTCAACAGCTTATGAGCCAGCACTGTGCTGTAGCTACCAAAAAAACCCCAATATGGTCCTGGGCTGCATCAACAGGGAAAACATCAAGATCACAAGCAGTAACAATACTGCTCTATACTGCACTAGTGAGGCCACATTTGAAATACTGCATCCAGTTCCGGTCACCATGATACAAAAAGATGCTTTAAAAAATCTAGAAAAAGACTCTAGAAAAAGTGTAGAGAAAAGCAACATAGATGATAAGAGATCTGGAAACTAAATAGATGAATGGTTATGGGAACTGAATATGTCTAATGAAGAGAAAGACTAGGAGTGACATGCTAGCAACCAGAGGTCAGCCGGTTCGGACCGGTTCGTGCAAACTGGTAGTAGTGACCTGTGCATGCGTGCAAGCCATGCGCACAAGCAAAGCGCATGCGCAGAAGGCCGTGCGCATGTGCGGAAGGTCACGCACATGCGCAGAAGGCCGCACGCATGTGCAGAAGGCGCACACATGACCAAAGCAAGCGTGTGCGCACGCACTCTCACATTTTCGGTGCTGGGCGAACCGGTAGGGAAATTATGTGAATACCACCTCTGCTAGCAACCTTACAGTACTTGAAGGGATTTCACAGAGAAGAGGTGGTTAGCCTATTCTCCAAAGCACCTGAGGGCAAGACAGGAAGTAATGGGTAGAAGATCATTAAGAGATCCAAGCTAGAACTAAAGAGAACAATTAATCAGTGGAACAGCTTGCCTCCAGAAGTTGTGAGTGCTTCTTTACTGGATGTTTTCAAGAAGAGGTCGGACAACCATTTGTCCCAGATGGTATAGTGTCTCCTTCTTGAGCAGAAGGTTGGACTGGAAGATCTTCAAGATCCCTTCCAAACCTGTTTTCTGTGTTCTGTGTTCTATGTGCATCCACATAAATACAGGTAGTCCATGGCTTACAACAGTTCACTTAGTGACTGTTCGAAGTTACAACAGCACTGAAAAAAGTGACATATGACCATTTTTCACACTTAAAAGTGACTTATGACCATTGCAGCATGCCCATGGTCATGTGATTTACATTCAGATGCTTGACAACTGACTCACATTTATGACTGTTGCTGTATCCTGGGGTCAAGTGATAACCTTTTACAACCTTCTGACAAAGTCAATGGGGAAACGAGATTCACTTAACAACTGTGTTACTAATTTAACAACTGCAGTGATTCACTTAACAAATGTGGCAAGAAAAGTTGTAAAATGGGGCAAAACTCAATTAACAAATTAGCAACATAAATTTTGGGCTCAATTGAAGTCGTAAGTTAAGAACTACCTGTAGTAATACAAATGAAATGTGTAGGTCGGGTGTCGGCAACCCGTGGCTCCGGAGCCGCATGAGGCTCTTTCATCCCTTTGCTGCGGCTCCCTGTTGGGAGATCCCACCACTGGCTGGCCTCACCCCTCACCCTCCCCTCCCAGTCACTCCTTGCCTGGCCTGAGAAGGTAAGGGCGACAGCAGGGGATGGAGACTCACTCCATATTCCAGAGTGGGAATGAAGGCATGGATTTCCTCTACCTTCTGCATTCCCACCCCATGCTGAAGCGAACCAAGCATGCTGGGGTCTCCTTCCCTGCTAAGCAGCCCCGCTGAGCCTGCTTGCAAACTCTGCCAAGCGCAGCTCCAAATGTTTGGCTCGCACGTCCTTCCCGGCTCTGTCCCACCTGCCATGGTGCCAGCCTCCACCTGGATGGCTGAGCCCTCCCTCCTGGAGCAGGTGAGGGGGCACCCACCTGCCAGCCTCTGCCCACTTCTTGCTGCCGCCCTCTGGCCCCCCTCCGCCCAGGAGTCGCTGCGCCACCACCTCACCAGCTGGTGGAGAACACACTGGTGCCAGCAGCCAGAGCCTTCCTGGGCCTGAGTGAGAAGACCCTACCGGGGCTCCCCACAAGGCGCAGCAGCCGCAGGAGCCCCTCGGCGGTGCCTCTGCCTCCTACCAGTATATAGAGGTCAGCCAGCACCATCGCTCTTCACTGGCCAGAAGTGGGGCTCCGCACCGCCTCCCAGCTGGAGCGCCACGTTTGTTTGCTTGCTGGCTGCCTCCGAGGAGGGAGCTGCCCTCGGGCCACCTGGGCCCCCGCTGCAGGGGGAGAGAGGGAAGGAGGGGGTGTCTCCCTGACAGGATCCGGGTTGGAGTTGCATCATTTTGCATGGATCTCCAACGCTTGGCTTTGCCTGCCAGCCTCCACTCCCCCTCCACAGCCCAAGTGGTTGGATTTACACGACACGTGAAGCTGGGCAGGAGAGCACGGATGGATGGATGGATGGATGGATGGATGGATGGATGGATGGATGGATACATAGATATATAATGGATGGAGGGATGGATGGATGGATGGATGGATGGATGGATGGATGGATGGATGGATGGATGGATGGATAGATAGATAGATAGATAGATAGATAGATAGATAGATAGATACACCACCTCGCTTCATTCTTCTTCTTCATTCTTCGCCACTTCTTCTTGCTCGCCACCATAAACTAGCAGGAGGCTGAGCAATGCACTGGTGCGGCGGCCACAAAGTGAGGCAGTGAGGGTGGAGGATGAAGCAAGGCGAGGGGTGCAGAGCTGCCCCCCACGCCCTGCACCGGCTTGCCAAGCACTGAAGTGCTGCAACTGCCGCCACAGTGACACACACACACACACACACACACACAGAGAGAGAGAGAGAGAGAGAGAGAGAGAGCGCAAGAGAGCTCTCCAACCTCTGTTTTTGTGTGTGTGTGTGTGTGTGTGTGTATGAGAGAGAGAGAGAGAGAGAGACAGAGAGAGAGAGAGAGAGAGAGAGAGATCCGTTTCCCACAGAAAATAAAACACCGGGAGCCACAAAACCTGGGTAGGCGTGGCTGGGGTGGTCATGTGACTGGGTGAGAGTGAGTGACTTCAAGTTGGCCCACCCAGGTTTTGTGGCTCCTGATGTTTTCTTTTCTGTGGGAAATGGGTCCAAATGGCTCTTTGAGTGTTTGTTGCAGACCCCTGGTGTAGGTGGATAGGAATGTGATCTTGGAAGCACTTTTCAGTTATCCATAGATTCCTTTCAATAACCTGCTTTTATCTCTCTTCATCTTTCTTTTTTCTTTCCTAACTAATATAAAGTACCTGCTGTTTGAGGTTGGAAAATAGCTCTGAAGTTTGGCTCTGTGGGTTCCAAGAACAGAAGCAATACATGCTTCTAATGATCTAAGTGCCAAAGCCCACTGTAACAACATTGCCAAAAAAGCACTAAGAGTAGTCAACTTAATCCTGCGTAGCTTCTTCTCTGGCAACATTACACTGCTAACTAGAGCATACAAAACGTTCGCTAGACCAATTCTCGAATACAGCTCACCTATCTGGAACCCGCACTGCATATCAGATATTAATACAATTGAGAGAGTCCAAAAATATTTCACGAGAAGAGTCCTCCACTCCTCCACTTGCAACAGAATACCTTATTCCACAAGACTTGAAATTTTGGGCTTAGACAACTTAGAACTACGTCGCCTTAGAACCGATCTAAATGTAGTTCATAAAATTATCTGCCACAATGTCCTACCTGTCAATGACTACTTCAGCTTTAACCACAACAATACACGAGCACACAATAGATACAAACTTAATGTAAACCGCTCCAAACTCGACTGCAGAAAATACGACTTCAGCAACAGAGTGATCAATGCCTGGAATTCACTACCTGACTCTGTGGTTTCTTCCCCAAACCCAAAAAACTTTAACCTTAGACTGTCTACTGTCGACCTCACCCCATTCCTAAGAGGTCTGTAAGGGGCGTGCATAAGCACACCAGCGTGCCTACCGTCCCTGTCCTACTGTCCTATTGTCCTCATCTATCTGTATTCACTTTGATTATGTTTATGTTTATACCTATACCTGCTATCTTGTACATGTTTGACAAACAAATAAAATAAATAAAATAAATGCTAACTGACCCAAATCCTCCATAGAATAGAACTTCCTAGATTTTATTTACACATGATATGCCTTGACTGACTGGCCTAAATAGGAAGGTGATTGCTCTTCAAAGAACAGAAGTCATCCTTTGGGGTCATTCAGGTCACTAGAATAATAATGTCATGGTTCCGACTGATGCCCTAATTAAATCATGAGCCTTAAGCCAGGCTTCAAAAGAAATCCAGTTATTTATTATGAGCTTCATGTCGGCATGGACCAAGTGAAGCCAACTCTGACCTCACTTAATTTGCATCCCGGCTCTGACCCTGTTTCCCCCTCCCCCCAAGATGTGTCATCAGTTACATTCTCCAACAAAGCAATTTCGCGGGTTGTAGAGGTCCCTCCCTCTGGCCACTGTGGGTCTGCATGGATATGACCTTGACATGGCCAGCTGGAATGTGCTTTGTTTTGACTGAAGTGCAAGTTCCTCAATGCAGCTGTGATGTTCGATTCCCCATCCCCCTGCCTATGGCAACTCGAGAGCAGGTCAGGAATGCTTCGCGAGTTGACATTCGGCTTTCCCTTGCGACCTGTGCAAAGCAAAAACAGTTTGAGTACAGGTATAGATTTTAGGAGTGCAACCCCCCCCCAGGCTTTGTTGGGATGTCTTCATGGAATTTAGCTATGAGGTGGTCAGCTTGGATGTTTCTGCTCTTTACCAAGATGCCTATGATAAGGGGTAGCCTTTCCACTTGATTAGGTATTGGAGCTGTCTCCTGTGCCACCTCGAGTCAAAGATACGTTGCACCTCATAATGGGTTTGGCCCCCTATGACCACAGGGTCCAGGGGCTCACAGGGTAGTGGCCTCAGGGTCGACCCAACCATGGGTTTTAAAAGGCTGCTATGGAATACTGGGTGTATCTTCCCTAGCAGTCGGGGCAATTTTAATTACACCGTGACCGGGTTGATAATTTTCACTATGGGGAATGGCCCCATGAACTTGGGTCCCAGCTTCTTGCTGGGGAGTTTTAACCTCAAGTATTTTGTGGAGAGGTAGACCTTTCCCCCCAGCTGAAATGGCCATTGTGTGGCTCGGTGTTTGTTTGCCTGTTTCTTATAGGTCTGCGCCCCTTTAGCTAGCGCTTTCTTGACATTTTCCCATGACAGACAGCCGGTCTGTCAAGCTGACTGGGGGATCCCTTGGATATTCTGGCATTGGGACGAAGTCCATGCCGCTCAGGTGTAGGCGCAGGGCTGTAGTTTTCCTTGGCTATTTCTTTGGAGTAGCATTGCTCCCACTGCCACGTTGCTGGTATCTGCTTGGATAACGAAGGGTTGTTCGGGGTCAGGATGCTTCAGCACCGGTTCCTTTGCAAAAAGTTCTTTTAGTGTTTTGAATGCCTTTTGGCAGGTTAGGTCCCACTGTTGTCCCAGGTGGGGCTTCATCCCTGGCCGCCCTGTCTTTAGGAGGTCTGTCATGGGTTTGGCAATCTTCGTGAAGGAGGGGATGAATTGCCTGTAAAAGTTTGCGAATCCTAGGAAGCTTTGTAGCTGTCTGCAGGTGCGAGGGGGCTGCCAGCCTACGACAGCTTGTACTTTGGTTGGGTCCATCTCAATGCCTTCATTTGACACTCAGTAGCCCAAGTGATCTAGCCGTGCACGGTGAAATTTTGACAGCTTGACGTACAGGTTTGCCGCCAGAAGTTTTTTCAGTACCTGGCGGACTAGGGGTATGTGGTCTTCCATGGTCTCAGTGTAGATGAGGATGTCGTTCAAGTAGACAAGGACCCCTTTATAGAGGTGCTCGTGCAGCACCTCATTTATTAACTGCATAAACACCGCCGGGGCCTCCTGCAGTCCGAAAGGCATTACTTTGAATTGGAAGCTCCCTAGGGGGCAGTTGAATGCTGTTTTCCATTCATCTCCCTCCCTGATGCTGACTCAGTAGTATGCTTCTCTAATTTAGTAAAGACTTTTCCCTTGGCTAGGTGAGATAGCATGTCCTTCATGAGATGGAGGGGGTATAGGTTGTGTACACACACACTGGTCCTTCATGAGAGGGAGGGGGTATAGGTTGTGTACACACACACAGTTTATTGCTCTAAAATCCACACATAATCTCATGGTTCCATCTTTTTTTTCTTTGAATAGGACTGGGGCTAACCATGGCTTGGCTGGCTCGATGAACCCCCTTGCTAGGTTTTTGTTTATGTATTTGCACATTTTTTGCATTTCCCGGGGCATCATGGCATACAGTTTGGGTTTGGGTAGTTTTGCCCCAGGGATGATTTTGATGGCGCAGTCCCCCTCTTGCGATGGGGGGGGGGTTGGGCGTCACACTTGGCCTCACTGGACACTTCCGCAAGGTCCTGATATTCTCCGGGGATCTGTTCGGCCTCTGGAGTTTTGTCAGAGGTGGCTGCCAATTGTTCTGATGGGGCCTTTGGGGGGTTTTCCTGCATGGGCAATGCTCCTGTTTGCTGGTGTGGAGGGGGTTGGAGCCCTCTTGCTATCCTTAGCCTCAGGTTGCCCCCTTGCCACCAGATGGTCGGGCCCCACTTGTCTAGCCAGGAGAGCCCCAGTATGACTGTGTCTGTCATTTTGGGGGCTATTATGAATCGTATTGCTTCCCAGTGGTTCGCTAGCTCTAGCTTCACTGGTTCGGTCAGGTGGGTGGTGTAGGCTCCCCCCAATAGGGACCCATCGACCTGTTCGAACCTGATCGGGTGGGCCAGTCTTTTCACTCTAATCCCCAGTTTCAGGACCATGGTTAGGTTAATCAAGCATCTAGTGCAGCCTGAGTCTATTAGGGTTTGAAAAGTACCCTGGGTTCCTGTTTTTGGGGCTGTGATGTGTATTGGGAAGACGAAGGGGAGGATCGGTTCACTCACCATTGGGTCATTTTCGCCTTTGTCCTCACTGTCATAGGGATCTGGTAATTGGTCGTCGTTTGCTGGAGTTCCCCCCCCCTTCGGCTGGTTGGGGAGGGACCTCTACAGCCTGGAGGGCTTTTTGGGATGTGTTGGCGGCACGCCTGGGGCCTCGTTCTGGTCATGCCCTGGGTGGTGGCTCTGGCTTGGATTTCGGAGCTGGGGTCATGCATGCCGATGCAATGTGGCCTATCCCTCCACATCTGTAGCATTTCAGCTGGCTTTGTGGGAGAGTTGGTCTTGGGGCTGTCTGTGGTGCTGCTGCCTCCCGTCGGCCAGATGGTCTCCTGTCTGGTTGTCCTCTCTCCTTGGTGTCCGGTTGCTTTCTCATGTCGTTGGCGCGCAATCCACCGTCAACTTTTATGGGTACTTGGAACTACTCAGAGAGTCGGTTCGGGATGTCCCGATAGGCGGTTACTTGGGCAATTTGCTCGGGTATAGATTGCTTTGTCCCGGCCGTTTTGATTAGTTTTGAGAGAGTTAGCTTGCTGTCAGGGTTCTGACCGATGCCCTAATTAAATCATGAGCCTCAAGCCAAGCTTCAGAAGAAATCCAGTTATTTATTACGAGCTTCATGTCGGCACGGACCAAGTGAAGCCAACTCTGACCTCACTTAATTCGCGTCCTGGCTCTGACCCTGTTTCCCCTTCCCCCCAAAATGTGTCATCAGTCACATTCTCCAACAAAGCAATTTCGTGGGTTGTAGAGCTCCCTCCCTCCGGCCACTGTGGGTCTGCGTGGATATTACCTTGACGTGGCCGGCTGGAATGTGCTTTTATTTGAATGAAGTGCCTCAATGCAGCTGCGATGTTCAATTCCCCATCCCCCTGCCTATGGCAACTCAAGAGCAGATCAGGAATGCTTCACGAGTTGACAAATAATTATCATTTAGTAATTAAGTTTTTTATTTAGCAAATATGTCCTCATTTTAGGACATCTTGCTTTGTTGATTGGTAATGCAGAGCCCAGATTGCCTTGTCAATTAACTCTTATTGACATAGAATTGAGGAAATGTAGACTAGGACAAGGACTAGAGCAGGGGTGTCAAACTGGTGGCCTGCCGGCCAGATGCATCACGCACAGGCCACACCCACCCTAGCTCTGGGAATGGGAAAAACATCGCGAAATGTCACGTGACAGCAACGTGACACCGCAAGTTTGACACCCATGGACTAGAGTAAGCCAAGACACAAATGATCTCTCCCTCCTTCTGTTAGAAGAAATGAGTTTATTTGCAGGTCATCATTACAAGCTCTGAATAGCCCAATGATTTACACAATCAGGTGGTTTGAAATGATTTAAAAACACATTTTAAAGCGAAGCATCCTTGTTTGTAACGCTCTAATTTAAAGCAGTAATTCATCCATTTTTGCCTTGTAATAAGCTATGGGGCTTCCATGTCCTTAAAGTGAAGGGGCCCTATGAATCACCAATTTAAGCCATTAGTGCTCATGGTTATTTGCCCTTACAACAGGGAAGAAATAATAAACAATATTAATGATCTTTACACTCTTGATGCAGGTGACTGTATAACATTTGGAAGTATTTAATTTCTTTGAATGCTTGGTAATTAATATTTCCTTGATTTGTTTGTTTACAATTCTAATTTATAAGGATTCTCCAGGCCAATTCTGAACAATATATGATCTTAATTAATGTAATATATAGAAAACAATAGAAATCCAGAAAAAGCCGCATGTAATAGAGAGAAATATGTAATACCACCAAAACCAACAGTATATATCAAATATCAAGCTTTCAGGATCTGAATCTCCAGGAAGATGATCTTTCAGATCTTATAGGATAGGCAGAAGGAGGGATGCTGTTCTAAATATCCCTTAGATATCTAGAACAGCATATATGCATTCTAGCCTCATGAAACATTGATATTATCTATTTTAGGTAAAAGCATCCCTTTCTTGCTGATTTCTACAAGCATCAGGCATTGCAGTATTCATTGCCACTGGATATGGAAATTCCATTTAGTTCTCATGAACAGCCTAACATCTGTTAATCCACCTAATCATTTTTAAAAGCTTGAGGTTATCTGTCTCTGTTTCGTGACTGTGACTTCAATCTATTTCTCCATTCAGGGAATTCCTGCTTAACTAATTTCTCATAGATTTACTGAAAAACATTCAATGAAACATTTCAGGAGGCAAAGCCTGGTCTTATGATTCACTGTCAGAGGCAGTTGCAGGAACCAATGCATTTGTCAAATTGACACAGCATAACATAACACAAGCTTTGTCTCAATGGTCTGCCACAAGGGATGAAAAAAAGAAGGGAAGCTTACATGGTATCAGGGTGGCAGTCTCTTTGTCATTTGCCAGCCCACACCCCCATCCAGTGGTGGGATTCAAATAATTTAACAACCAGTTCTCTGCCCTAATGACCGGCTGGGTAGGCGTGGCTGGGTGGTCATGTGACTGGGTGGGCGTGGCCAACTTGACGTCACTCACATCGAGGGCACCTCACCTCGCCACGCTTCTCCTCACCACGCCCGGCTCTGCCTCACCCCTCCCCTCCCAGCCACTCCTTGTCACACTCAGCCTCGCCTCACCCGGCCTCTCCTTGACTTACAACCACAATTGAGCCCAAAATTTATGTTGCTAAGTGAGAAATTTATTAAGTGAGTTTTGCCCCATTTCATGACTTTTCTTGCCACATTTGTTAAGTGAATCACTGCAGTTAAGTTAGTAACACGGCTGTTAAGTGAATCTGGCCTCCCCATTGACTTTGCTTGTCAGAAGGTTGCAAAAGGGGATCACATGACCCTGGGAGACTACAACCATCATAAATGTGAGACAATGGTCAACCATCTGAATTTTGATCACGTGACCATGGGGATGCTGCAAAGGTCGTAAGTGTGAAAAACAGTCATAAATCACTTTTTTCAGTGCCATTGTAACTTTGAATGGTCACTAAATGGAAAGTTGTAAGTCAAGGATTACCTGTACAAAAATACAAAAAGCTTCTTTGCTTGCAAAAAGCTGCCAAAATAGTTAAAATGCAATGATAACTATCAACAGCCAACTCTTGCTCATAAAGTGAAACCCTTTAGCAGAGAGGTCATTTAAGTGCTCCAAAAAGTGGGTGGGCATACTTGGGCTACAAAATGCCCAGCTAAAGAGACAAATTAACAAAGTATATAGGGGACCCAGGTTCAAGTCTCTGCCCTCCCAAGCTTGTCAGAATCACAATAAAATTAGTACATACCACAGATATCTAAATAAACTTCAAGCCTGGTGCCATGTTACTAAGCCTTATTATCATGAGAGAAAACTAAAACAAATTGGCAGGAGGATCCACACCCCTACCTCCTTTTTTTTAAATCTTACTATCAGTGAGCCATCATGTGCCTTGGCCACGCTGAAGCAATGCAAGAGACTCCTGTCCCAAAGGTGTTTTTTCAAGAGGCAACTGGACTTTCTGGAAACCAAGAAAGTCAAGTTGCCTCTTGAAAAAAGCACCTTTGGGACAACCATGACCTGGATGACTGAAGAATCCCCATAGACAAGAGACTCCTGTGCTCAGTGAACTGACAGAGCACCCTTTCCCACCCAGGAGAAGCAATCCTTAGATCCATTTGCACCACTTAAAGATACCAGCTGGTCTCACTCACCTTACAAGATATCCTAAGGAAATCATCCAGATTTAAGGAAAGATTACATGCTCCTAGAAAGGCAGTAAAAAAAAAATCAGACAGAGTGCCAAGCTTGCATCCTGTCTCTTAGCCATTGCTTAACTCGATCAGGCAGGCAGCAGCGGTCCAAAAAGATTACCTCATTGCTTTCCCATCCGGGGGGGGGGGGAGACCTCCCAAAGCCCTTTTTTTGTAACAAACAAAGGAAGCAAAGGACTACCCAGATCGCTCCATTTAGAGAAGATTACGGATCCAGGAAAGAAAGAGGCCTGTAATCGCCCCCTCCCACCCTTAATTGGGGACAGAGGAGGCAAGGAGTGGCTGGGACAGGTTCAGACATGTTGGAAGTACATCCCAAAAGGACAGTGCCAGAAACCACTAAAGCAATGTAAAAAGCTTAAAACAACCCTTCCCCTTAAAAAAAAAAAAGTCAAGCCCTGGAATAAAAGTACCAGCAAAGCGGGGGGGGGGGGACTCCAGAGAAGTTTTAGGCTATAGAAGAAGCTCAGGCTATAGAAAGTCTGGGTGTACTGCCAAGAACCATTAATGGCTGTTACAATATAACAAGGCTTAACCGCAGAGGCAGTTTCGGAAAACACTTAAACAGGGTGTTAGAGAATTTTTTTTCTCTGTTGTAGAAAAATAAATCAGAAGCTCTCACAGTTGACTGCATTTTGCTGAATCAAATAAGTTCTTTATAATCATATCAAAATATTTACAGTACCATACATTCTTCTTTACAGCAACATAGCATAATGAAGTCTTCACACAGAGAGATTCAGAGACAGACCCGAGACTGGAAAACGCGTCCAGCTCCTAGCTTAATTCCTTTTGCACAGACTCAGTAGCACTTTACTCACATTGGCTGACTGAGTTACCACATGACTTTTCCTGCTCATGAATATTCCAACACTCCTCCCTTCATGACAGGAAGAGACATCAGACCTATTGACTTTATACAGTTTCCATGGTGGACACCATCCAATAGTTTGGTCATCATGTTAGGTTTTTTAATTTCATACCCGGGCGCTTGAATCATATAAATTTCTTTCTCTAATTCAGCATTGAGGAATGCAGTGGTTATATCAAAGTGCCAGATTTTATGCTTATATGCTGCTGCCAATGCCAGTGCTAATCTTATACTCTCACTTTTCACAGTTGGCGCAAATACTTCATCGCATCACATTCTTTAGTTGTGAAAAAACTTTGTGCTACTAACCTGGCCTTATACTGTACTTCATTATTTGGCAATACCTTTTTCTTATATACCCACTTACAACCCACAGCTTTTGTACCCTGTGGCAAAGTCACTGTTTTAAATACTTCATGGTCTCCCATGGATTTCATCTCTTTATCCATGGCCTCCTTCCATTTTTCTTGTTCAACCTTTTGCAATGTCAATACCTCTTTATAACTTCTTGGCTCATACCACACACTACATATTTTTACCTTACTGGCAGAATACCTGTCAGGCGGAATCCCTTTGTTACATCGCTCTGACCTACGTGGCATTAACTGCTCCTGTGTTTCAAGCTTTCTGGCTTCATGTCTTGTTCAGTCTCTCCTCCCTGAACATTGACATCTTGTATAAAAAAAAATTCATCATTAGATGAGTTATTGTCATTAAATAGATCACCGTAATTTAGTGAGACATATCCAGAATTTTCATTAATTCTGTCCCAATTTTGTTCTGCAAAATTAGCAGACCTTGAAATTACAATTCTTCTACTTCCATCGCTGAAGCGATATCCTTTTGACCCTGGCTCATAGCCCACAAACTTGAGCTTTCTTGCCTTTTGCTGTCCCTTTCTTCTTATTGTCTTTGGAATATGTACCCATGCAGTACTCCCAAAAATTCTTAAATGTGCCAAAGATGGCTTTCTCCCATATAGAATGGCATATGGAGTATTATTAATGGAAGAACTCCACAGCCTATTTACCAAATAATTTGCAGTTAATATGGCTTCTCCCCAATATGACCTGCTCATACCAGAATCCTCCAGTAATGAATCTTTCATTGTTTGCAAGACACCATTCCTTCTTTCAACCACTCCGTGCTCAGCTGCCGTGTGAGGATTTGTACGCCTGTGTCTTATCCCCAACTGCCCCAACCATTGTTGAAATTTAGTTGACATAAATTCATTACCTCTGTCAGTTTGCAGCTGAGA
>QLTV01000391.1:287473-302085 GCA_003457575.1 Thermophis baileyi
ATACTTGCAACATTTAGAAATTGTTCATCATCTAAGTTCAAGATGAGATAAGCCATTGCTTGATCATGATTTTTCTGATCAGCAGCTACAAACCCTTGTGGTGGATTTTCTACGATATACCACAGCTCTTTTGCTTTCAATAAACATTCCATTTTTGCAGCCCACACAATATAATTCTTCTGGCCCAAACGAGGCACAGAGCTTTCCTTAAATTCCATTGCAGCCATTCTGCTAATCCTGCCTTGTTTTTATACTTTTTTTTTAAACACAGGCAATTACCTGCAGCTTTAAAGTACAATGCAGTCCTTAGTGAGCTCTGGGCCCATAACCTGTCAGAGAATTTTTTTTTTCTCTGTTGTAGAAAAATAAATCAGAAGCTCTTGCTGAATCAAATAACTTCTTTATAATCATATCAAAATATTTACAGTACCATACATTCTTCTTTACAGCAACATAGCATAATGAAGTCTTCACACAGAGAGATACAGTGACAGATCCAAGACTGGAAAACACATCCAGCTCCTAGCTTAATTCCTTTTGCACAGACTCAGTAGCACTTTACTCACATTGGCTGACTGAGTTACCACATGACTCTTCCTGCTCATGAATATTCCAACACAGGGCAATAAAGATAAGCAGGATTAGGCTAAAAACAACACACACAGGCACACCAGAATGCTTCCTTCCTGCCTTCCTGACAGGATTAACCCCATAAGGTGGAAAAAACAAAAGGCTGTTGGAACGAGATTTCTTCCAACAGCCAGTTCGCCGAACTGCTCAGAAAATTAGCTACCGGTTCTTGTGAACCAGTGCGAACCGGCTGAATCCCACCACTGCCCCCATCCCAGCCACCCTGTAGGTGCCACTAAGTACATCCCAAGCTTACTGGATGGCATTATTGCCCCATTTCACCAGAGAGCACTTATTCCTCAGTGAGAATGTGATGCAGGAAACTATCTGTCAGAAATGGTGTAGGGCAGTAATGGTGAACCTTTTAGAGACCAAATGTCCAAACTGCAACCCAAAACCCACTTATTTATTGCAACATGCCAACACGGCAATTTAACCTGAATACTGAGGTTTTAGTTTAGAAAAAAACAACTCATACATTAACATCTTTTGTCTTAAAAGAAAAACACAATAACAGAGCTTTCAATGATACAAACAACTTTTGATATTTACAATTTGACCTCAACCATAAATTTATTTAATTATGTTTTTACATTTCTGAACTGTCCATCTCCCTCAAAGAGGGAATCTTGCTGATGGTAGCTCTGTCCCCAAATACATTTGGGCATAGAGGATTTGAACCCCAAAATCAAACACAGCCTTCCCATTCATCTTTCTAGCAAGTGTATGGCCCACTTCGTTTATTCTTAGACACCAAATATTCCTGGTTGCGAAGCTCTGTGTACAAGATAGAAGTAATTGTGGACTGTCAAAGTAGTCTGTTGCATAACACAATCAGATGAATATTAACATTCCTATCAATTTAGCCACTTGATTGAGAATTTATGGACTTAGGATGATTTACAGCAATTAAAAGCTAGTGTGTTTTTTAGCCCTTTTAGTAAAAAGAGTCTTAATTGTAAGTGCTAGAACCATTAGAATATATCTTGGGTTTCTTTGGGGAGGGGGAGGGAATTTTTCTATCCTCATTTCTAGCTTGTTTTATATTATATTAAAACAACATTCAACAATTGTTTTAAATTCTACAAATTACAGAGTCATTGATGATAACTGAAGTAATCCATCCATCCTCCTTTTTTTAGAGAGTAAATTATGATTCTAATATACTTTGTTGATATTCTGACTCAGCAATGACCAAAATGCTTAGTTTGTACAACATGCTGGGCACATAGAAGACCCTATTAGGCGGTTGTGTTAACAGCTTCATCAAATCTATCTGAAGAAACATAACCTACCACGAATCCTATTGTGCCTTAGTATGAAGTATGATCCCAATCTAGAACTAGCATCAATGAATATGTTTAATGTCATGTTCATGCAACATGTCATAGTTTGCATAACTGATTTGCTCAAAAGAGTCAAATTTGTTGACATTGCCAAGCCAAAAAATCTCTTTATGACTTAGAGTGCTATATGGATGAGGCTTGTAGTTGTACGTATTTACAAATTAAATCAAGATTCAGGGGGTGACTTTACTAATTTGTAGCCAAATTAAGACAGTTAATTCAGGACCCGGCCGAGTGAGGGCTGTCTATGGCACTGCCTGATGGGCCTGCGACCTCAGTGCCGCCTCTCCGCCACAGAGAAAGGCTCTGGTTCTTTCTAACCGAGCGCTTCACGTTAGTCTTTCCTTGCTTCTTTTCCTCCAGGGGTGGAGGTCTCGAGGTGCGGGTTGGGGCAGCCCTGATGGGATCAGGCATCTCACAGGGCAGCCTAGGGGGTGGGGTACTCACCCTGGAAGAAAATGAGGGGGGAGAGAAGAGCCTGACGGAGCTGGAGCTGCAGAAGCGGAGACCTGACCCCAGTGGGGCTGCCCCAATCAGCAAACTCTGGCGAACTCTGTACTGGGGGATGGCACGCATGCCCACAGAGAGGGCTCTGAGCGCCCCATCTGGCACGCATGCCATAGATTCTCCACCACTGATGTAGGGTCTCCTGCTTGGGTGGGGTTAGGCTTAGACTAGATGACCTACAAGGTCCCTTCCAACTCTGTTAATCTGTTAATCTAATCCCCGGTGAAACATCACAGATTGATCCTGTTTCTCTCCTTAGTTTTGCTGAAATAATAGCCTCTATTCTAGAAATCCTCAGGGTAAAAGTGCTATGCTAGTTTCTTAGATTTTAAGGTAATTCTCGTTTAGTGATTGCCTCATTGAGAAATCATTCACAGTTACAATGGTGATAAAAAGTAACTTTACACCAGTCCTCACATTTACAACCTTCATGGATTGGTAAAGCAAAAGAAAGTTGAAATACATTGTAAGCACAACTGCAGTTTCTCTTAGTGACTGTTTCGCTTAACTACCAAGATTCCGGTCACAACTGTGGTCACTAAATAAGGCTTAGCTTCCTGATGTACATCTCTGGATGCTGCAAAATCAGTGTAAAATAGACAATAAAGAATGTTGCCATTGCCAGAAATGAAAGAATAAACTGAAACTGAAATAAAATGACAAAATTTTCAGGAAAACAGACCAAGATTCTATTTCAGCAAATTCTCTCAATATTCCTTGAACAAGCTGACACTAGAAAAAATCCAGATTTGGTACTTCTTACAGTATAGGACTTGAAATGTATTGTGCTGAAGCTAGTTTTGACTAATCTAAACTTCACTGAAAGCAACAAGACTATTCAGAAGTAAATAACATAGTTTTTAAAATATCCTTAAAAGGAATGGACTTTCCTATTTTTTTTTTGGCGTGTGTGTGTGTGTGTGTCATTCAATCTGGAGTGGTCCATTGTTTCAGGTAACTTACAGGAATGTAAAGAGCACTAGTGATACAGAGACTCTCTCTAAAGTGTACCCCTCCTTTAGATTGACACCTGTGGGAATATCCTTCTTACTACCTTGGAAATGAGAAATGAAGTCAGCAGCTCTGATGTGCTTGCAAGTTTGAATGATCCAAGAGCCACCATGTACTCTTATGACAGTGCCAGCATCCATTACCGGAGACCACCTACTATGAAAGACCTCAACAGCAGAAGCCCCTTGGACAGACACACCGCCCACCAAAAGGGACGACTGCGAAGAAGAGCATCACAGCTCAAAGTCAAAATACCAGATTTGACTGATGTTAATTCCATAGACAAGTGGTCCAGAATGGTCTTTCCTATCACTTTTATTCTTTTTAATGTTGTCTATTGGCTTTATTATGTGCACTGAGTTATGCTGTGATCCCTCCATCAAGTCATCCTAGATACCATTTTTTCCTCTCTTCACTTTCTGTCAACCTTAAGGAAGATTCACAGTACAGAGTCCACCTATTCAGTAGGCTAATATCCTTTTGCTCATATCCCCCAGTTTAAACCCTGTATACTCCAAAAAAACAAAAGTATCTCTTTAAATATCATATCATTCTTTTAGATCTGCTTTCAAAGAGCAAAGATGTTGAAGACACAAGTGCTTTTCTCCTGTTTTGTTTAACACTATTTCTGGTAATCTTTCCTTTCCTTTTTTTCTTAACATTTAAAATGTGAAATGAAATTCTGTCTAATCCCACTCCCTCCAAAAATCGATGTCTAATGGCATCACAATAGTGTTTGCCAAACAAAGTTAAAATCTGTTTGCAAAGCAAGACAGATGATAGCTTCAATCATATGCACATTTACTGAGAAGGAGACCCAGCTGCACAACTCCTGACAAATCACACATTGGTTTTCAGTGCAGGTCTTTTATTATAAATAAGATACCAGAACAATATATAATTTTACAGTGTGAAAAGTACATGGGTAGACAGAGGTCTACCAATATTGATGGGGAAAAGAGCTGAATTGTTAAATAATTTATCTATTAATTTGTAAATGTCAAACATTTTTGTAAATTAAAATGTGCTCCTGCTGAAACAGGCAGCACATATTTTTCAAATGATTAATGCATTTAATACACATCTTTAAATATTGGAGATGGTAAGAAATAGCTTAGAAAGAACATGGTTTTTCTCTCACACAATAAAAGTTCATCTCTTGAAAAGTGATACTGCTGTGATGAATTAATGGATTTCCTTTAAACAAAATAATTGTTTTCTTCAGAATTATTCCTTTATTCATATATACATTTATGCAGCTTTAATTAATATTTGATTACAATTCATACATTCAGTCAATAAGGATACCTTTATGAAGTGACAGTGCTAGAAGAAATATATGCCAGTAGAAGTCTACAATAGTTGCAAAGCTTTACTGTAGTATATTGATTTAACATAATACATTAAGTTTTGCTGGAAGAAAAATATTTTCCCTTCCACTTCCATTAAAGGCTACTTTAAACCTATATCACAGTGATGGCGAACCTTTTTTGGTTCACGTGCTAAAAGGGGGTGTGTGTGCGCGCGCTAGCGCGCACGCATGTACCCACACCCATTCCCCCCACGCATGTGCACAAGCCCCCTGCGCTGCCCCCTGTGCATGCGCACAACCCCCCCCGCCCCCCCACGAATGCGCAAAGGCCTCACTGAAGCCTGGGATGGTGAAAAACGGCCCAATGGGCAAACCGAAAGTTCAGAAAAACGCACTTCCGGTTTGCCCGTTGGGCCGTTTTTTTGCACTCTGGGGCTTCAGGAAGCTTCCCTGAAGCCTCCAGAGTGCGAAAAACAGCCTTCCCCAAGGCCGAAAATCAGCTGGCCAGCGCGTGCATGCGTGCTGGAGCTGACATAGGGGAACGCCTCACATGCCCTCAGATATGGCTCCGCGTGCCACCTGTGGCACATGTGCCATAGGTTCGCCATCACTGCTATATCAGGTAATTGCTTTAACTATCATCCCTCTATCCCAGGAATCCTGGGAATTATTGTTGGGAGAAGATGGAAAAACATTAAGAATTCTTTATGGGTTATGTTTGCCAGATAATAGAAATTTATATTCCATAGGGAAAGCTGTGGCCATGGCATAAACTTATTTTAAGTGCCAACGTGGATGTATCTCTAGTCACATCATTGGTTCTTTTATGTTTTTTTTATTTAGCAGTGAACAGCCCTAAGGTCGCCAGACCAAGATCATTCAACCTTCAAAGCCCCTTTCTGACTATAATTGCTAAAACACAAAAATCAGTGGCACAAATTTCCTTTTATTTTGAGGTGGAAAAAGTTGAAATCTTACAATAAGCCTTAAAATGGACTCCCTCTTTCAAAAAAAAAAGGGGGGGGCTTCCAGAAGCCGAGGTGGCGCAGTGGTTAGAGTGCAGTACTGCAGGCTACTTCAGCTGACTGTTCAGCAGTTCAGCGGTTCAAATCTCACCGGCTCAAGGTTGACTCAGCCTTCCATCCTTCTGAGGTGGGTAAAATGAGAACCCAGATTGTTGGGGGCAATATGCTGACTCTGTGAACCGCTTAGAGAGTGCTGTAAAGCACTGTAAAGCGGTATATAAGTCTAAGTGCTATTGCTATATTCCTCCAAACCTGGCTACTCTATAGGTGTGTTTTGGGCCAATACCATTTCTTGGTCTTCAGTCCTCATTACAAAATTTTAAACATTGGCGGCATACCTTGGCCACCACAATTTGGCCCACTACTATGGTAGGAGATAGGGTGAGAAAAGAGGACTTTAATATTTTCCTTCTTGCAATTCTAATCCAAATAACTAGCATTCTACCCTACAGCTACTGTTTTCAGGAAAGCTGATTTTAGTGTCCATAATGGTTTCTTCCTGATGCAAATGGCAGACATGAGAAAAATAACTAACTTTTGAGTTAGAGGGGGAAAGCATGCCAGAGTCCAGTAATCAATAGCATAGCAATTATAACCCTTTGATAGCCATACCCCAGAATAGGACCATCAGATCTGGCCTGCAAACATCAGCAAAATTGCTAGATGGAAGAGATGGTAATCTCTTTGTTGCCATCTACTGGTGATCTGAATTTTTGCAGCACCAATAAATAGCCCCAAAATGCATGAAAAAGGAATAAAGTGCCATAAATAATTCAAGGCCTGTTATTATTTCATTATTTTATAGGGTAGAAGACTATTTATTTTATGTATTATTAAAGCAATTAATAATTATTTTATGAGCAGAACATGATCAGGTACAGTTTAGATCTCCTCCCTTCCACCCCAATGTAGATGAAGGACCAAGTTAATAGGATGTGTTGGAAGAAAAATCCAGGTCCAGTTCCAAGCTGGGAGAAAGACACTGGAAATAACATGGAGGCTGATTGGAAAGAAAGATTCTGTTATTGATGAGCACAATCACCAACAGCATGTGATTCTGGGACAGCTGACCAAATGGTTGAATGAATGGGTGAATCTTTATAGGTTTCTGTGACTTTGAAGTTTGAACTGTTCTGGGATTGTGCAATGAAGGGACTTGTCTTTTGCTAAATGGTGGTAGGTTAATCCTTTTATGTTCTAAAAGGTCATGTCCTGTCCTTCTTAATCCCATCACCCTGTAGCTGAAGATGTTTTGTTTATGAATAGATTGTCCTGGATTTCTTAATGGGCCCAAAATCTCCATCTCTAAGGACTCAGAAGTTGTGGGAGCTTCATCACTGGAAGCTTTCAAGAAGAGACTGGACTGCCATCTGTCAGAAATGGTGTAGGGTCTCCTGCTTGGGGAGGGGGTTGGACTAGATGACCTGCAAGGTCCCTTCCAACTCTGTTAATCTGTTAATTTCTGCCGGAAGCTGTTTTACTATGCAGAAAATTGGGACTGGAGCATGTTTCTCCATTTCACCTTTGGGGAAATATAATATTTTGCCTCTTTTAATATTCCCCAAAATATTTCATTCTTCTAGGAGGAGGGTGTGTGATTACGTCTTACAGATGTATTTTGATTACATCATCTTACAGTGCCCCCCATTGAGAGTGGTATTATAATAGCACAATATTGTATTGACTGTATCTTAGAGATCATGTTTTTAAAATTTTCCTGGGATTAACAAACCTCCTTTTTAATTTAGTTATACTGATGTGTGGCCACAGACAAAAAAACTTAAGTTATATTCATTATATACCATCAGATTCTCTCTTTTTCTGTGTCTTTCTCCCTTGTCAGAGCATCCTTTGAAAACAATTTGGATATCCTTTGGACTGAATGTAAACACAACCCCCTCCCTTTACTATTAATGAAAGCAATGTCACTTTTTTAGATTACCACACAACACTGAAAAAAGAGGGCCCAAAAAAGAGTCCAATCACTGACAATAGCTGCTTTCAAGAATAGCAGAGAGGTGCTGTGCTCAGTGAGATCCAAAGCATGTATACATATATACAGTATGTATATGTGTGTGTATATATACATACATACAAAAAAATTGATATAACATGAAACTATCCAAATGTATATATTATTAGTGAAGTATAATTGATTTCCTAGAAGCTGTAGAGACAATCTGTGTCTTTGTTAAATAGTTTGGTGGCAAACTTCATAGTTCAAATCCCAGCCCTTCTTTTTCAGGGAGGGAGCTAAGATTCATGACTAAAAATATAATAGATTAAGTTTTTCTGTGCAATGGGGGATGATCATAACTAATCAAATGTGAGAGGGTGGGTGTAATGGAGGTGTGAACCATCTCCTCAAGATTCTGTTCACACTGTTGATGTCACCTAGCAATTAGACCACATCAGTTACACACAGTGAGTTTATTATCCCAAAGTGCCCTTAATGTGAAAGCTTGTATTTATTATATCACTGAAAACTCAGGATACAGAACCAATACAATGCTTTGACTTAATCTGTAAATATATAGTATTTACATAACTGGAAATGAAAATATTAGCATATAATTATTTGCTGAAAATTGCCTTCAAAGCATCTGTTGCAAAACTTGATAAGACACAGTTGAACACATGGGTTTTCATTTATTTGTTTGTTGTCTTTAAATCATTGTTGATTCCTGATAACTGCCTGAATTAGTCCCTGAAGTTTTCTTGGCAATATTTTAGAAATGTTTTTCCATTGCCTGCTTCCTAGGGCAGAGAGGGAGTGACTGGCCTAAGGTCACCCAGTTGGTTTTGTGCCCAAGGCAGATTTAGAATTCATAGTCTTTCAGTTTCTAGCCTCAAGAGCCATGGTGACACAGTGGTTAGAATGTAGTATTGCAGGCTAATTCACTGCTCATTGCCAGGAGTTTGATTCTGACTGGCTCAAGGTTGACTCAGCCTTCTATCCTTCCAAGGTTGGTAAAATGAGGACCCACATTATTGGGGGCAATATGCTGACTCTGTAAACTGCTTAGAGAGGACTGTAAAGTACTATGAAGCTAAGTCTAAGTGCTATTGCTATGCCCTAATGACTATATCAAACTGGCTCCCATTATGGCTCCCATTATTTCTTATAATGGCTCCCAATAAACAATTGTCAGTTCAGAAAAGGAGCTGGAGATTGCTGAGTCTCACATAGATCATCCCATTACTAAGTGTGTTAAAGTGAAATTGTTGACTGAAATAAGTCAAGAAAGTTCATGTGAAATAAAAGTTTCCATCCCAAGCTAATTGTATGCTGCAGTTCCTTGCCAACAGTTTGCAGTGAGCAGTATTCAAACCCTGTTAAATTTGCTACTCAGTAAATTTAAGGCATCAGACTCGGAAATAGAGCAGGGATCTCAAACTCACGTCGTCACATCGTCAAATCACGACTTTTCCTCCCTTCGCTAAACGGGTGGGCATGGCTAGCATGTGACACATCTGGCCCGTGGGTCGCAAGTTTGATACCCCTGAAATAGAGCACATATATTTAAAGCATTCTGGCTGGGGAATTCTGGGAACTGAAGGCCACATACCTTACAGTTGCTGAGACTAACATCGCTCTAGAAAGTATTAATAACACAGATACACTGGTAATGTTAAATCAAGCAGGGAAAAATATGTAGAGTTAAAAGATAAAGAGGGAAGCAATTACAGTAGAGAGCATATTAGTATAGGAGACCTCTTATCTCTTCCATAACATTTATTTAATATATTTTAAGCAGCATGGTGTGATGCTAATCCTAAATATATGGTGTGGATGTATGTTTGTATAAGGTCTATTTTCTTCTGTTCAGAAAACAAGCAATATGAAAAGAGATATTAAATGTTAGCCCAAAATTCTCTTATCAATGAAGTCTTATTTTCATAAATTAATGTAATCCTAAAATCACTTTAAGTGAAAGTAAGCTCTGTTGAAGAGTAGAAAGTAGTTTTAAATAAACACACTCAAGTTTCATACTCAAGATAAATCCATGACTGGTATCTTTTTCAAAGAAAGCCAGACTTCTGTTGGCTATTAAAAACAATTACTTAAAAAAGGGCATGTATTGATAAAATAAAGTTTATAATTTAACTGACAATTACACAAAAACATCTCTCAATGGTCTAAGCTCGAGAGTGATTCGGCAACATCCAAATAACTTGCCATTTCTCCTGCTTTTATGTGTTGCAATTTTGTGTGTTTAAGCGTTTAAAACTTATTCCTATTTGAGTGTGAGTCACATATTCAATGCTAAATCCACAAATGTTATCCTAGCTGAAATCTGATGCATTTGACATTGAATATAAAACCAGCCATTGTTATTGTTCATATAACATTCACAAGTTGAGGCTCTGTACCTCAAAGTACACAATGATCACAGATGACAGTACACACACAACACAACATATATGCATTGAGCATATAGAACCCTAACAAAACTTTTGGAATCTCAGTAGAGTTATCACTTAAAACAAAAAATTTTACAGTTGCGAATTGTGGGTGAGCAGTATTGTTCTACTAGGGCTGTCATCTACCTATTAAAAGATGAGATCACCTTCAAAAGTTGCCAGCTTTTGTGTAACTGAGGCTGTAGTCCCTCTACCATATATCATTCAGAATACAACACAGCAGGATTTCCTACTGTGTAATATTCATGGGAATGGGTGAAAAGTTGAAACAAATTGTCCTTAAGAAATAAAATAAGCAATGAATGTGACTATTGTGTTCTACTACTTGTCTCCCAGAGCATTAGTTCATTGAGATGATCCTCCTAAAAGTGATGGATATGCAAATATAATACTTTTTCAGCAAATCTTTTATTAAAAAAGACAGAAAACCTCAGTTTATTTAATGCAATATAGCCATTAGCAAATAAGCCATGTATCTTGGTTTGGAGGCCCCAGAACAATTACAATAAAAGCTGATAAAAAAAGAGAACCTTTTGGACAGTATTGATTGAAATAGTTCTATGTTATCATCTTCATTAAGCCAAGAGTTAACTCAGCACTTCTCAACTTTGGCAACTTTAAGATGTATGGACTTCAACTTCCAGAATTCCCTAGCCAATGCCAAGGTTTAGAAACACTGAGTTAAACTATCACTTTTAATGCCATTCAATTACTCCTCAGCTACTATATTACAAATCCTCTGCTGCTCTTTCCAATCTAAATGTCTCAGGAAATTTGGAGTTTCATTAGTACTAGTATCTTCCTTCTTTATTGTTGAAGTGTTATCCTAATATCCTTTCAGCTCAAGAAGTACCCAAAGTGCAGAGAGTTTCTTTGAAGGTGAATTAAGGTTTAGTTAAAAGAATTTCCTCACACTGTGCCTATGTCTTCACTCTTGAAAGTGGTATTGAAATCCATGAAATATGAATCCATGTTTGTAACAAAAGTGCCTTGTACAAATAAGTCTTGACTGAATTCCCTTTTGACTGAGACAAACTTTTTATAGAGAAATGTATGCCCTCTCACTATTCTATCAAACTGTATGTGTAAATACTTAATATTATGATTAGGTAAAAAAATTAATTCATTGCCATGTGCTGCCAGCATGGGAAGTAGACACAAATAACAGAATATATTTGGGCTGGTGGTTAGGAGATAGCTCAGTAAAAAAACTGATACATGATCAATTTTCTTGACATTCATAAAAAATAGTTCCAAATTTCATTTCAAGTCTCTGTTTTAAAATCTGATTTCCAAAAGTATTTTAGAATAACCCCAAACACACATCCATAGGATAGCTCTATTAGGTAGTAATTCCTACAGGCACTTCACAAAACCCTGTTCCAAATCTTTTCTCTAATGGGTTATACTCATAAATTGCCCAATATCCAAATATTCATGTGTTTTCTACTACGATTCCTGGAACTGGTCATTATCAAAAACTGACACCAACTAGTTGTCTTCCAGCTCATTAAACCTTGTACTTTTCAAAGCTTTGCAAATGATTTGGCATTAAACAGAAACTAATGAAATAAACAACTCTCTTTTCATTCACCTTTTATCTCTGGACCTTGGAAATCTAATAAAATATCACCTGTGAAGCTAAGATCAATTGGAACTAATGGCTTACCTCATAAGAATATTATTGCATGACAATGAGAGGCCTTCCTACCTCTATCACTGTTCTTTGTCATCTCTGAAGAGCTAATGCCACCCTAAGATTAAAACCAAAGTGGTGCCAACATTTAATTGAATCTGTATGGATGATGGATATGACAATGGAGAAGTTTTACTCATTCCTGCAGCCTCACTTAATTATTTATTTAACCAAGCAGAAGTGTTTTTCAGTCAGAAAGACTCTGAGCAAATATAACACTATCAGAACACGTCTAAAATTCTGATCAATTTTGGAAGTGAACTTAGTGGAAAACAAAAGTCATCCATGTCCATCCACCACCCTGCTGAGCTCCTTCTCTATGTCTGTGTGCTGTATAATATTGATGTTCCCAAACAATGTGAATTGACCCTTAAGTATAGGCATTGGTGTCAGTGGAGTCAGCTAAGGGGCAGGTAATGAAACATGTGTTGTGATGTCATGACACACATTTCAGCCTTTTCACATCTTTGTGCTCTGCATCTCTGTCCTTAAACGGGGGGGGGGGGGAATCATTAGAAGCCTTTTGGCTGGAGAACTTCTGAATAAAAAGACATTGAGAGTCCTATTGCCTTTTTTTTTTCAACACAACTTTGTGAAAGTAGATATTCAGCATTTACTAACCCAGGGGTGTCAAACTTGCTGTGTCACGTGACATATCGGGACTTTTTTCCCCCTTGGCTAAACTGGGCGTGGGCATGGACAGCACATGACGCATCCAGGCCACGGGCCACAAGTTTGACAGCCCTATACTAACCCAAAACCAAATATCAAAGTAAACTAAATGTTAAGATTTTCTTTAATAAATCTCAATGTAGCAATTGATGAAATGCACCCTCATTTGCAAACTTATACTTCCTCATCTGATCTACCTAGAATATTTTTTGATTTTCAGATATTGAACCCTAGTGGTGCAATGGTTAGAATGCAGTATTGCAGGCTAACTCTTCCTTCAGCCTGGAGTTTGATTCTGATGGGCTCAAGGTTGATTCAGCCTTCCATCCTTCAGAGGTCAATAAAATGAGGACCCAGATTGTTGGCGGCAATATGCTGACATTGTAAACTGCCCAGACAGTGCTGTAAAACAATATGGAGTGGTATATAAGTCTGTTATGCCTATTTTATCTGACATTTATTGCCCCCAATGTGAAATTGTGCAAATGAATATATTTTAGCATCCAATTTTACATGAAGATAGTTTAGCAATGCTTACAAATGTAGATCAGAAATCTCTTTTATAGACCATTGGGTCATTTACCTAATATAAACCCAAAAAATTATCACTACTTAAAGTCTGTGCAATATTGCCTAATGGTTGCTGTAAAATGCAGTAGTTCCATGTTTAAAATTACTCTTCTGTTAAATAAAAAAGAATTTGACATGATGAATATGTGGAAGTGCAGCTCAATAAGATGACTAAATCACTATCTTAAGTTGAGATAGGTTATACTGGTTGGAAGGAAAACTCGAAGTCATAACTCTTAATGAATTGTTGTACATGTCTATGGGAACTGTAATAAGCTTGCTCGAAGTCATTATGCAAATTTATTGAAATGTATTTATTTATTGATTATTTGCATACCACTGACTCCACATAAACTCAGAAAAATTAAAAAAAATCAGACCTACAAAAGCCAATAAAATCATAACCAGAATCTATCTGCCCCTACAGCAACCCAATTAAGATATTATTATTATTATTATTTATTAAATGTGTATGTCGCCCAACTCCCAAGGGACTCTCCCAATTTTAAAAAACTTCAGTAATTTTCCATTAAAAATTATTCATTAATAAATTCCTCTGCCAGGTACAATCATTTAATTAAGTTGTCAGAACCTCTAAATTTCTGCAAACTTGTTGAAGGCTATAGTATTTCTGATTTTTTCTAAAAGAGAAGATTGAGGATTTATGCAGGGGGCCTGCAGCTGAATGAGATGTCATCAGAATGATAAAACATACATTGCAATTGTTATGTTCTAACTGTTATAACTGTGTTGCATGGTTCCAACCAGGTCCAGCGTTTGAGCGGGAAAAAGCTCAAACGCTATTGGCTGGTCTGTCTGACAGCTCCCTATAAAAGGGCAAGCTGTCAGACTGCTCTTTGCTGGTTGCTGATACAAGAGCTGAAATAAAGAGCTGCTTTGGAAGTCTGTCTCCTGTCATCTCTACCCACTATCCAACAGTGGCGACGAGGGCTTGGGTTCAGGAGAACCGTGACTGCTTCTTCAGCGATTCCAACCAGCCAGGCAGCTGCCTTTCTGCCTACTCTCTGCCGCGATGTCCAACGTCCACCCACCGGCGCCTTTCGACCCGACCCGGGAGCAGCGGNACTATCCAACCGAGGGCTTGGGTTCAGGAGAACCGTGACTGCTTCTTCAGCGATTCCAACCAGCCAGGCAGCTGCCTTTCTGCCTACTCTCTGCCGCGATGTCCAACTTCCACCCACCGGCGCCTTTCGACCTTTCGACCCGAAAATGGGACTCCTACATGCGGCGATTCGACTGCTTCCTGGAAGCAAACGATATGCTGGGTCTGGCCGACAACCGCAAAAGAGCGGTGTTCTTAAGTCACTGTGGCCCCGATGTTTTTGACACCGCGGAGTCGCTGTCAGACCCAACTCCGGTCCAGAGCGTCCCGTGGCAAGTTCTTCAAGCACCGCGGA
>QLTV01000391.1:331684-372480 GCA_003457575.1 Thermophis baileyi
TTTCTCTGTGGATCAAACACAGGGGCACAAAAGGAGGGGAGTGGAACAGAAAGGATGGAAGAGGGAGAAGGGGTTGGGGGGAACGGGAAGGAAGGAAGAGGGAGAAGGAGGTGGGATTGCTATCTATTTGGATCAAACACAGGTGCACAAGCAGAGTGGAGTGGAACAGAAAGGAAGGAATGAGGGAGAATGGGGTGGGATTCTTGCTCCTCTGATTGGCTGGCGGCAAAGTGTCCCGTGCGCCGAAAAAGCCGGGGGTGAACGGGCTTTTGGGCCCGTGTGGAGAAAGGGCTGGGACGAAGGGGCTGGAGAATCGGGTGCACACAAGAAGAGGAGTAGAAGGAAAAAGGAGGTGGGGTTGTTATCTATGTGGATCAAAATGAGGGAGAATGGGGTGGGATTCTTGCTCCTCTGATTGGCTGGCGGCAAAGTGTCCCGTGCGCCGAAAAAGCCGGGGGTGAACGGGCTTTTGGGCCCGTGTGGAGAAAGGGCTGGGACGAAGGGGCTGGGATGGGAGGGGCTGGGATGGAAGGGCTGAGCCGAAGAGCTAGGGCCATTTCAGCCAAGGAGAAAAGTCAGCGACAGGATGTTTGGAGGCGGAACCCTGGGGGCCAACCAGGGGCGGCGAAGTGGATGAGGAGAACAGTCCCATTCCGTTGCTTTCTTTGTGTCGCTATCAGTTCTCATCTAGTAAAAGTACTCTTCTGTATCATTATGGAGTTGGGGTCTTTCTTTCCTGGATCTTGAACGGAAGCACACCTGACAGAAACCTATCTGGTGAACCTGAAGGGAAAATTTGTGGAAGACTGGGTGTAGCAGTTTGTGGGGATAGTAATTTATGGGGATAACTGACCTTGTATTTACATTTTCTTTCCACAAAAGGATTTCTTGCTCCATAACGCAGAGAGAATGCATAGCATGGAATATGCTAAACAAGATGGCCAATATTACAACTAGGTCACCTATTGATTTTGAAGGCTATTTTTCTCTCTCTCTTCAAATGTCCTCTACCTTGCTGTATGTTTAGAGCTAGCAGATTTCTGGGTATATATACCACCTATGGAGGGCATTCCTTTTTGTTGGGAGTTTTTTAACTCTTCATGGACCTTATTTCTTAGTCTCTAGGATGATACAGGATGATCTATACTTCCTACATATATTGCACATCCCTCCACATAATGGTCATTTTTGTTGGGAATATGACATACTGAATTTGGACTTTTCATGTCTCTGCTGCATTGAAACACCACAATACTTCCACAGGATAGTTAATTTTGGATATTTGGGCCTGCTGTTTATACTGTGTTATCTTATACATGATATTTGCCTGGTCTGAGGCTCTTCAATTGGCATTGCCCTCCTCCTTATTTCTGCATTGCTTGTAATCTATGCCCATATTAGTGTCAATGCCATTAAGATACTACCTACTGGAGTCTTCCCTGTGTCTCTAATTGCTATTTGGCCTCACACGGCCCTAGCTTTTTATCAGCACACATACAAGGTGTATGTGCATTCACTACTTCTGATTGTTATGCCCATTGTTATGCACAGGGTTAGGTTATTTTAATGTCTTTTTACTTAGGCTATGTTTTATATTGTAGTATGTGTTGATGCCTGTTTTTTTTTCCTCCTTCATTTTTTAAAGATATTTACTCCTTCCTGGCTATCTGTCTTGACATAATTGACACCATTTTTTGGTGTTTGTTATTGTGCTTGATATATTAGGGATTTTGCTTTCTTTTTCCTCAGGGTGCCTGCCCAGTACAATATGATTTTGGTGCGCTGGTTTCTACTGGGCTTCTATTCCTTCCCCCCCCCCCCCCCCCCCTCGCATCTTCTCCTCTTTTGCGAATTGACTCTTCTGCGCATTTGGTTCCTGATCCTGTTGGTCAAAAACTTCCTTCTTTTTGGTGATGCTGAAAGGGCATCTTTTATTTGCCCTTTAGCATCAAAGGGGGGATTATGAGGGGCAAATAACATGGGTTTTGTTATTTGTTAACTAACATAGTTACTTTGTATTTTAATCTGATTTATATTCTTTCTTTTAAAGTGATGTTCAAGATTTATTAGCTTTTAACATTCCTAAACTGATAAACAAGCTTTTGAACTTTTGCTTCTATTCTTTATCTTTAAATGTTAATTGGCTGGCTGAATGCTAATTTATTTCAACCTCCTGATGGATTCTATCTGCTTTTTCTGCTCTCTTTGATTTATTTCATTGTTCTTACAAACTTCTGCTTTTCTATATGGAAACACAGCATTGCCTTTGAATGGTGAAAGTGTTCATATTTGAATTATATATTATTGACTATTCACTGCAAAGAACCTGCATTTTATTAACCTGCAAAAAGTCTTTGGATCAATATAGAAAATATCCTCTCTGTTCTTTTTGTCATTCCCCCTGCTTTACTTACCTACTCCAGTGAGCAACAACAAATCAGGTTACAGAGAGAAGGAGGAGGGAAGAGATTGTCCAGCAACATGCAATCTTTAGCTGAATTTTTTTCTAAAGGGTTTGATGAACTCATAAAGACTGTTGAAAACATTTTGAAAAAACTGACTCTAAATACTTTAATCCTACAAAAGGAACTTGTTTTCAAAGCAGTAAATATGGATTCAGAAACAACACAGACTGTGGGAAATGTTCAGAGAAACATGGACTCAGAAATAACAGAGTTGATGTCATACACCTTCCAGAAGTGCAACCCTGTGCTTTTATGTAATAGCAGAGAACTTTCTAGGTGGATAAGTGGCAAATGTCTCTTTTTTTAAGGGTTTGAAGGAGAGTGGGAAATGGACTTGTTACATTTAATTGGGGAAAGATCTTATCTGAGTTTTTGGGAGAAGATAGATTGGCTTTGGAGATTGGACTTATTGTATTAAATCAATCAGCAATTGATAAGAGATATGGTTTTAAGAAACAAACATGGATATTTAATCCGGGACCAATTAGGGTTAATATTTGGGATTATTTGGGATTGAAGCCATGGTAAATTTTCTATGAGTTGATTACAATAACTGTCTGTTAACAGAGAGTTTTGGAATTTCAGTGTTGTCTTTCTTTCATTATTATTAATTCTTATTACTTTTAAACTTTATACAATATGTTTATTATTGTTGTTTTTCCTGTTTTGTTATTAATATAGTATATAAATGACAGGCTAACAATTTGTAAATAGATTTAGTAGTTTAGTAGTTTGGCCTGTTTTGCAAGGGGTGGGAAATTAACGCTGTTGTATTACATTAATTGTCAGAACTGCCACCTCATTCTTGCGCTCTACGATTGCTTGGTACCAGTCTACTGTGAACTCTGAGGAGCCTGGATGGGAGGGAGGAGGATTCAAGGCTAACAAAGAGTTCACTGTATCTGCCAGAGATGCGATGTCAAGGTCAGATGGATGAGAACAGACTGAACTGCATTCCAACTACCCGATTTTGATGACTTCATGATCGCTCTGAGACAATGGTTCAATGATCCACTGGCAGATTGGAGAGCAAAAAGAAGAATCAGGTCCATAAAGCAAGGTAGGCAATCTGTCGCAGCCTATGTCCAGGAATTCTGAGGGCTAGCCAGCAAGAAATACTCTTAGTGTAAAGGCTCCGACTAAGCAAATCAGAACTCTGAGACTTGGCTCTTTCTCAAAGGCACCTACCTCCACTTGGTAAAGGTCCTCAGTGGCTAGGGCTTCCTTCTGCATCACTGGCTTCTTGGTCCTTTCCACACAGACCTTCAGCCTGGCCACCAGTGGGAGGGCCATGTTACCAGAGTGACTTGCCTGCAGCCAACCCCGGACAGGGCAGTGCAAGGGTTAGTGGTCACTTCCTCCGTCTTCTCCATCTCCAATCTTCCCTGAGTCTTTTCCACCCTTCCGGTGTTGTCGGGAGGGCGGTTAGGGCTGAGGACCCCGGGGTAGGTTTATGAGATTTGGTTTAATGTCAGGGCTCCAACTAACAAACCCAAGCAAATCAGAACTCTGAGACTTGGCTCTTTCTCAAAGGTCTTCTTTAATTAGTACATCATATTGGCCCAGCTTCAATGGAAAACCAAATCTAAATCTTTCCCACGGTTTCAGTAAAATTTAACTAGGAAATAACCCCATCCCCAAATGTCACAGGTCACGTTGGCCAATTGGGTTAATTGGCAGGCTCTTCAGGCACTCCTTCCCCAACCTTATCTGTTTCCAGTAGAGATGACCTTGGTTCTCATGAGAAAGTCCTTTTTTGTGTCTAGTAATGCATTCCAACCTCCTTCCCCCTTCCCCCTCTGTGTGGCAACTGAGGAACAGAAAGATGGCTGCAGCCAGATTCAGTTTGAAGTTAACAGTCAGCTCTCACCCCACTAGTTTGAGATGAGTATCTGGAAAACACCAAATGCAGACAGGTTAATTTTCTCTTAACCACCCCTGCCACCACCTGGCTGTCCTGTTGGCTTCTGGGGATTTTTCTCATGGAATTTTCTGACCAGTCTGACTGCTCTTACGTTCTGACTTTTCACCCAAGTAGCTTCTGAAAGAGGGTAGCCTTTCCACTGTACTAAATAGTACAACTTCCCCTTGTACAGTCTAGAATCCAGGATGCTTTTTACTTTGTAATGGGTCTCTCCCTGCACTACGATGGGACCTGGGGCTTCCCAAGCTACTGGCCTTAGCTCCGAGCCTATTACTGGCTTCAATAGACTACTATGGAAAACCGGGTGTATTTTCCCCAAAAGGTCTGGGGGTTTCAGCTCTACCGTGACTGGATTAATGATTTTTACGATGGGAAAAAGTCCAATAAAATTAGGATTCAGTTTTCTGTTTGGAAGCTTTAGTTTCAGGTATTTGGTAGAGAGGTAACCTTTCTCTCCTATGTGAAACAGCTTCTGGGAGGATCCCCTTTTGTCTGCCTGCTCTTTCTGCATCTCAGTGGCTTTTGTGAGTGCCAGCTTCACATTCTCCCAATCATCCTGCACGGAGTCTACCCATTCAGTCAGGCGTACCGAGGAAGGGGGCTCCTGTGGGAATTCAGGCATTGGGACAAAGTCCACCCCTGTAGCCACTTTGAAAGGCATGAAGCCCATGCTGCTATATACGGCGTTGTTGTATGCCATCTCAGTGAAAGGTAGCAGATCAGCCCAATTGGTTTGTTGGTAGTTTACATAGCACCTCAGGTACTGCTCTATCATTGCATTAGTCCGTTCCACCATCCCATTAGTACTCGGATGGAAGGCTGAGCTAAGCCCCTGGGAAGACCCAATCGACTTTACGAACTCCCTCCAGAATTTGGCTGTGATCTTGACCCCTCGATCAGATATGATCCTCTTTGGGACTCCATGC
Source organism: Thermophis baileyi (assembly GCA_003457575.1). Classification (NCBI taxonomy): domain Eukaryota; kingdom Metazoa; phylum Chordata; class Lepidosauria; order Squamata; family Dipsadidae; genus Thermophis; species Thermophis baileyi. The sequence goes on from QLTV01000391.1 coordinate 337,000, forward strand.
AGTCAGTAAATGTGCTTCAGGAACAGCTTATCCAGTTTATGGGCTGAAGGGAGGCTGTTGGCCCATCTCTAGCCTCACTGGATCAGTGAGGTACGTTATACGGGAGCCTCCTATCAGTGATCCATCGACTTGCTCGAACCTCATGGCTCAGGGCAGTCTCCTCGCTCTGATCCCTAGCTTCATCACTGTCAGTAGGCTAATTAGGTACCTGGTGCAACCTGAATCTATTAGGGTGTCCACCTCTCCCTGGACTCCTGACTTTGGCACCATGATTTTTGAGGGGATGGCAAAGGGGCAGATGGCTTCACTTACCATCAGGTCATTTTCACCCTCATCATTGCTGTCATAGGGGGCAGGCTGCTGGTCCCTCTGGGCTGGAGTTCCCTCTCCCTCACTTGAAGGGGGGGAGACCTTGATGGCCTGGCGTGCCAAGCTTGACTTCTCCTGACCCTTCCATGGTGGCTTTTTTGGCTTAGACAATGCAGCCAGAGTTGCTTTTGGCTGGGGTGTTGGTGCCAGGTACTCAGCGGTTCGATGACCCTGCTGGCTGCATCTGAAGCACTTGATGGGGGTTTGGGCTGGAGCAGAAGGGGGATCAATGGGCAGCATGGCAATAGGTCGATGTCTGAACCAGCGGTCCTCTTGGGCATCTCCTTGGGCTTTGATTCGAGTGTGCTACACTTCTTGCACTGTTTAAGTTTGAGGTCCATTGCTATAGCCATCCGGTACCAGTCCTGGATTCGCTCGGGGATCCCACAGTAAATGCAGGCCTGTAGTAGTTCTTGGTCCAGGCCCTCCTTAAAATAGTAGACCGACAATCAGTCTCGCCAGTCTCTCAGTTTGCCGGCCACTCTCCAGAACTCCTGTACATACTCCTAAACTGGCCCCTCTGCTTTAGGTCTCAGATTTCGGCTTCTGCTTGCAAGGCTTGGAACTCATCCTTGAATCTGGCTTTCAGCTCCCCCACGAAGACTTTGATGTTCCCCAACTCTGGTGCATCTTTGTTGTGGAGTTTCATCACCCACTCTGTGGCATCCCCCTCTAGGTTGGTGGTCACAACATTCACCATCGCCATGTCCAATGGGTAAGTTGGGTCATAGCAGTCCAGGTGTCAGCTCCGACCATCAGGGCTGTCATTCGGGGGCGGGGGGGAATGCAGCAGCCAGCCTGGAACTCCACCATGCCGTGGCAAAGATATTCTGCCGAAGTGTGCCCTGACCAGTGCGATGTTAGCAAGTACTTACTGGTTGTTGGCATAACGCGAAGCAGGAAGCCGGCTGTCGCCCAGGTGATTGATGGCCAGCGTCAGAGGCATGCGAAAGATACTATCGCCCAGTTGATTGATGGCCACAGTCAGAGGCATGCAAAACACACAGGAGGCAACTGAGCTATTGACTGTAACTAGTAATTAGTGGCTTGTAATGAGCAGGAGGCAACTGAGCTATTGAATGTAACTAATAATTAATGAGCGGCTGGTAATCGTGGCTTGTGATTAGTGACGGTGGTGGGGTAGAGCTGCAGGGTGGGGCGTGCAGTGCATGTAAATGGTGGTGGGTAGCCTAAATGTTTGTTGCTGACAACATTTCATTTTGTGTTTGCAATTGTGATCGTGAGTAGAGCTGGAGGCCAGAGAATAAAAGAACTATCACAGCATTTCATCGTGGTCAAGTTCGTTGTTCTTTGTAGTTTTCCGGAACCTGACACCAGGTGGGTCCACACCTGGTTGAGGAACAACACTAATTTCTCCAGGTCTCTGTCAAATGTGGCCTTCATGGGTGGCAGGTCTGTCGGCAGTGCAGGAGGAGGGGATGCCCAAGGGCTGGGGAACCAACCTGGTCCCAGATAGTAAGACCACGGCAGGTACCCGTGCCATCCATGCCCCGCCAGACCTGCTGCTGGAGGCTGCCTTGGGGTCTCTGCCTTCAGCTTGGACTCACTGCCCTGGCTGGTTGGGGAGGCAGGCTGGCTGCCCATGCCATCGGGGTTGGGCTCTGGCCCCAGCAGGTCAGCAGCGGCTGAGCCAGCCAAGCCGCTGTCACCACAGATGATTCGACTCGGTGCATCGGCTCCACTCCTTGGATTTCCATGTGGTCGAACCTGTCCCTCAGCCACTCTACTGATGGGCTGTGAAGGGCGGTCAGGTACTTCCATTCCCTGTGTTCATCCCACTCGGCGGTCCTCTTCACTTTCCATCTAGGGACAGGAGCAGCCAGCGACCTAGGGGACCTCAGGGGAGATTCCACTTCAGCGGCCTTTGGCATCCACTTGTGCCTGGCACCTACCTCCACTTGATAAAGGTCCTCAGTGGCTAGGGTTTCCTCCCGCATCGCTGGCTTCTTGGTCCTTTCCACACAGACTTTCGGCCTGGCCACCAGTGGGAGGGCCGTGTTACCAGAATGACTTGCCTGCAGCCAACCCCGGACAGGGCAGTGCAAGGGGTAGTGGTCGCTTCCTCCGTCTTCTCCATCTCCGATCTTCCCTGAGTCTTTTCCACCCCTCCGGTGTTGTCGGGAGGGCGGTTAGGGCTGAGGACCCTGGGGTAGGTTTATGAGATTTGGTTTAATGTCAGGGCGCCAACTAATGAACCCAAGCAAATTATTTTAAATATAAATGTTTTTTTTAAATTGCTTTTATATGTTTTATTTTTTTATGATGTAAGCCGCCCAGAGTCCTTCGGGAGTTGGGCGGCATATAAATTTTATAAAATAAATAAATAAATAAATAAACTAGCTAATAACCCCATCCCCAGGTGTCACAGTCATGTTGGCCAATTGGGTTAATTGGCAGGCTCTTCAGGCACTCCTTCCCCAACCTTATCTGTTTCCAGTAGAGACGACCTTGGTTCTCATGAGAAAGTCCTTTGTTGTGTCTAGTAATTCATTCCAACCTCCTTCCCCCCTTCCCCCTCTGTGTGGCAACTGAGGAACAGAAAGATGGCTGCAGCCAGGTTCAGTTCGAAGACATTTAGAATACTTCCAGCAGGGCTTAAACCGAGAATTCCTAATCACCTGTTTATCCCGCAGGTCACTGAGAACCCTATGAGAGTGGTACATCCTAGCCAGTGAAGTGGAAATTGATTTTGCCATCATCCATGACTACCCAAGGAGGGGGCCTCAACATTTTAGAACCCCAGAAAGGAATGGGCCCCCAAAGGCAGGCAGGAGACCAGCCCCCGAAGATGCCTGATGGGTTGCTTCCAATGTGGCAGAGGGGGCCATCAAGCTAGTAAATGCCCAAACCTAAAATCAGTGCCAATAACTCTGAGCGCCTCACTGAGATGAGAGAGACTGGCCACCAGACCCAAAGCTGCTGCACATAAAGGGGTTGAGATCATAGAGTTCACCCCTCTGTCCAGAAACTGGGAGGTCCAAAAAAGGACCAGAAGCCAACCGGAGAGAGTGACAGCAGTGATGACAACCCACTGCTAAGTGAATCTGCAAAACCAATGACAGAGTAAAGTTAAAAATCACCTCCTTGGGTGGGAAGGTAGTTTAGCAGCCCTCCTAGATTCTGGGTGCACCAGTTGCCTTGTCAGCCCTAACCTAGTAGAGAGGCTTGGAGTATGCCTCCATGAGCAAAAGGTACCAGTAGCTTTCACTCAATTAGATGGCTCACTAGTGAAAAGTGGTCCCACTAGGTTCATGACCAAACTTGTGGAAATGAGAATTAAAACCCACATAGAAAACATTAGTTTTATTAGCCCCTAGCATGAGCAGACCTTTGATTTTGGGCTTTGCTTGGCTGGCAAAGTGGAATCCCACAGTAAACTGGATGAAAAAGACATTAAAATTCCCTCCAAGTGTGGCTCCCGTGGGACCTGAGGAACTCTCATAAACAGCACAAAGAAACTCGGCCCGTATGGCCGCTCTGGAGGCGTGAGGTCCTGAACTTTCAGCTATGGAAGAGAAAAGTGGCAAGCAGCTTGAGAAATCGGAGGAACTGGAGAGATAAGAATAATAAGAGACAGATAGAAAAACTCTCTGAGATTGTGGACTGTTTAGAGATTGATTAGCGGTGAAGTAAGTCTCCAAGGAGGAACAGAAAGCGGCGAGCCGGCAGTGGGAGCGGAAGACCCAACCTGTCAAAGATCGGGAGGAAAAAATGCATAAAAGGGTGAGCCAAGCAATATTTGAATGGCGTGCAAAAGAGGAACTGGTTTTTCCGAGCGGAGACAAAAAGACAGAAAGAGATTGGGTGTTTGGGAGGAGAAGCCCCGTGAAGACGATATATGGTGACGGGGGTAATTTTGAAAGACGGAGACACCTGAGACGAAGGAGAATGAAGCTAAGAAGAATTTGGTGATAGTGGATCGATAGCAGAGACTGTTTTCCGAGCGGAGATAAAGAAAGAGAGCTGGTGTCGGAGAGAAGGAATTTTGTGAAGAGGATTTGTGGATTTGCGGTGACGGGCGATTCTGAAAAGCGGTGACATCTTGGAGGAGAAGAGGGAAAAACGGCACACCCGAGACGAAGGGAAACGAAGCGAAGAAGAATTTGGTAATAGTGGATCGATAGCAGAGATTGTTTGCCGTGTGGAAATAAAGAGAAAGAAAGAAACCTGGTGTCCGGGAGGAGGAATTTTGCAAAGAGGATCTATGGTGACGGGGCGATTCTGAAGGACGGTGACATCTTGGAGGAAAGGAAAAAAACTGTATACCCGAGAAGAAAAAGAACGAAGCTAGGAAGAACTCTGTGATAGTGGATCGATAGTAGAACTCTGAGGAAAACCCTTGCGGTCTGTTGCCATAAAGAAAGATAAAGGGGACTGATTTGGAAAAAAAGAAAGAAAGAAAGAAAAATTTTGCATAAAGAGAGGACCGGGTTTTGTGATACAAAGCAGTACGGACAGAAGCTGTGGCAAATATAGTTATACCTACATTTATATAGCTGTAATATTTATATCTTAACTTATATGAACATTTATATTGGTACAATTCACATTATTTATAAAAAATTATATTATATTATATATATCTTACACATTAATTCTATTATGGGATTATTATAATTACTTTATATACTATTTATACTGTTTATATACCATATATATTGATTATTACTAACAATATTTTAATAGAAGAATAAGATAAATAGATTGCTATAAGACGTTTCTATTGATACTATTTATAGTACTGATACTATTTACTTATATTAATTATATATTATATTTATAGAATATTATTAATAGAAGAATAAGAAACATAAATGGTTTTTAAGAAATATAGAATACAGAATATAAGATTGTTATTACTGATGGTTAATATTTATTTTGAGTACTTTAGGACAATTAAGTGAAATTGGTTAAGAAAATAGATAAGTAGATGTTAGCTCTCTGAAAACAATAAATTGGGAGGAATAACAAGCAGCATAGACATTTATTATAAATATAAATTTGTTAAGCCCTCCGTTTTTGCTCTTAGCCTCTCGGTAAGAGAAGTATAAATTATTGAGAAAAGTGATAACTTGAAAAGTGTTAAAGGAACTAGAGGAGGGAAAAATAAAACAAAAAGAAAAAGGGGGAGGCAATAAGAACAAGAAAGGGACTAAAACTTAACTACAAGGAATAAGATGGAAGAGGAAATAAGGTTATTATCGTTAAATATTAACGGTATAAAGTCACCCATTAAAAGGAAGAAAACATTAATTAGGCTACAAAAATTAAATATGGACATAATTTGTATACAGGAAGTTCATATTAAAAAAAAGCATAGTAATATTTTAGATTGCTCCAAATTAGGAAATTTACATCTGGCACTAGCACAAAAAAAGAAGAGAGGAGTAGCGGTATATGTAAAAGATTGGATAAAGTAGAGGACAATATTTAAAGACAAGGAAGGTAGAATTCTGATGGTAGAAATAAAAACCAGCCAATTTTTTTTTTACTAGTGACAATCTATGCACCAAATACAAAACAGAAAGATTTCTATAAAAAATTATCAGGAGAAATAACAAAATTAGACTACGAAAATATATGTGTGATAGGTGACTACAATGCAGTGGTAGACAACAAAAAAGATCATAAAAGTACAAAGAAAAATAAGAAGGAAAGACTAAAGTTACCAAATACATTTGAAGAAATGGCACAAGAACTGAACTTAGATACATGGAGAAAATTATATCCTGTGAAAAGACAATATATATTTTTCTCACACCTGCACAATTCGTGGTCTCGAATTGACATGGCCTGGATGAACCCAGATTTGATAAATAATATAGAAGATATAGAGATACTGCCAAATACATGGGCAGACCACAACCCATTGGCAATAAAATGGAAAGGGCAAAGAAAAAAGGACGATGGACATTAAACCAAAGAATTATAAAGGAAGAATTGTATATACAAACGATGGAAAAGGAATTGTGTAATTTCTTCAAAGAAAACAAAAAAGAACAGACAACGTTACAAAATCTCTGGGATACTACCAAGGCATATATGAGAGGGATAGCAATAGCATATGTGGCAAGAAGAAATAAGGAGAAGTGGGAAAAACAAAACAGCTGCAAGATAAACTTAAAGAAATAGAAAAGGTGTTACAAAAAGAACCCCAGAATAATAAAATTACAAAAGAATGGGATCTAACGAAACATAAAATTAACTTAATCCAACAAGAAGAAATGGCAAGGAATATAACAATGGCAAAGCAAAACTATTTTGAAACTGAAAACAAACCTGGAAGATGGTTGGCCCATAAACCTTAGTTTATATTTAAAGAAAATATTTAAAGAAAAAACAAAAAGATTGATACAACAATTACAGGACGAACAGGGGAATATATGTCATAAGAGAGAGGATAAGAAAAGGATTGCTCAATTTTTTTTTTCAAATACTGTATAGCCAAGAAAACATTAAAGAAGGGAACATCATGAATTATTTACAAAAGAGAAATCTACATAATATAACAGAAGAAGTTATAGATAAAAACATTCAAAACTATAGGCCAATCTCGCTGTTGAATGTAGACTATAAAATATTTGCAACAATTATAGCGGAATGACTCAAAAAATATTAAATAAAATTATTCATACAGATCAGAATGGATTTTTGCCCAAACGACAGATAAGGGATAATACAAGAATTATATTAAATGTATTAGAATACTACGAAGCACATCCAGACAAACAATTAGCCTTGATATTGGTCGACACACAAAAAGCGTTTGATAATTTGAATTGGCAATTTTTAAATATACAATTGGACATGATGAAATTTGGAGAAAAATTTACTAAAATGATTAAAACAATATACTCAAATCAAACAGATAAAATATTATTAAATGGAGAGTCAACAGAAAAAGTTAAAATAAAAAAAGGGGTCAGACAAGGATGTCCGTTATCACCGTTGTTATTTATACTCTCACTAGAAATTTTGCTAAACCGAATCAGGGAAAAACGAGATATAAAAGGGTTGAGAGTTAGAAAAGAGGAGTATAAATTACAGGCATTTGCTGATGACATGACATTTATAATTGAAGACCCCCTAGAAACAGGGGAAACACTAATTAGAGAATTACAGGAATTTGGAGAGGTTGCAGGGCTAAAAATAAATAAAAATAAAACAAAAATAATAACCAAAAATCTTACACAAGAGCAAAATAAAGAATTAGAAAGATTATTAGAATTCCAAATAGTTAAAAAAGCAAAATACTTAGAGATTTGGCTGATCGCAAAATGCTCCTCCATAAAAGAAGACAATTACATCAAGCTATTATCACAGATTCGAAAAGATTTGGAAAATTGGACAAAATTACAGCTATCGCTGGTAGGAAGAATTGCCACCCTCAAAATGAACATCTTACCTAAAATCCTATACTTATTCCAAACAATTCCAATAAAATTAAACAAAACCTTTTTTGAAGAATTGAATAAAATAACGTTAAAATTTGTATGGCAAGGGAAAAAGGCTAGGATAAAATGTAAATTATTACAGGACTCCAGGCTGAGAGGGGGCTTTGGCCTTCCAGACTGGGAACTGTATTACCAGGCGGCCACAGCAACGTGGATTAGAGAATGGGTATTGTTAAAAAATAAAAGAATATTAGCAATTGAAGGACATGATTTACAACGGGGTTGGCATGCATTCCTGTGGAGGGAAAGGATAAAACGCACAAATATTTCCATAGACACTAGGAGAGAGATGCATTATTTGAAGTTTGGAGGAAAATTAAACAAAAATTTTACATAAAAATTCCGAGATGGGTTTCAACTATGGAAGCAATGGTTTACCCAAATGTTATAGACCTAAATAAGATAATAACCTATAATGAACTGCTAGACAAACAAGGAAATTTAAAATCAAATCAGGAACTGCAAACACAGGGAATTAAAATAGACTGGTGGCCTTACCTACTGATACAAACAAAATATAAAAAGGACTCGAAACAGCATGGTTTTCAAAATGAGCAACAAGAAATCGACAAAGTATTAACAGGCACAGATGAAAAAATGATTACTAAGGTATATAATTGTCTTCTAAAACTTAAAATGGAGGAGGAAGTTGTAAAAGAATCAATGATAGCATGGGCCAAAAACTTTGGGTATAACCAACCAGGTGTTTTGTAGCTGGGTGATCCAGTCTTTTAGTGAGGGTATCACAGGATCCTTGGTAGGCAATTCAGGCATAGGCTTGAAGTCCTGACCGGTTGCAACCCAGAAAGGGGTGAAGCCAGTGCTACTATATAGGGAATTGTTATAGGCAACTTCAGCAAACAGTAGTCCAGTTGTCTTGTTGATGGTTGATGAAGCATCTATGGTACTGTTCCAGAACTGAGTTTTCTTGTTCACCACCCCCCATTTGTTTGCAGATGGTGACTAGAAATAAGTCCCTGATCAGTACCTAACAGGTCCAAAAAGGACCTCCAGAACTTAGAGGTGAATTGAACCCCTCTATCCAAGATGACACGTTGGGATGTGCCATGTAGCCGGTAGATGTAATGCAAGAACAGTTTAGTCCCCGTACTTTTGGGATGTTTTGGCATGGAATAAAATGCACTTGTTTTGAAAATAGGTCTGTCACAATCTAAATTATTGCATTTCCCACACTTTTGGGGAGTTCTACAATAAAATCCATAGAGATCTCTCTCCAAGGTGCTGATGGCTCGACTACTGTCTGAAGGAGCCCCTGGGTTTTCCCCTGCTGTCACTTAGCAGAGGCACACACAGGGCAACTGGACACGTAACTCTCAATGTCTTTTTTGAGGGAGGGCCACCAGAATTGTCTTTTTATTAGATGTAATGTCTTTAGAAATCCAAAATGTCCCACTGCTTTCGAATCATGGCAAGTCTTCATGATCGAGAGTCTTTGACTAGCTGGCACATACAATTTTGCTCCCACCCAGGCTGTCCATCCTGGGTTGAGCAGACATTACTGTGGTTGTGGAAGCACTCATCATCTGTTGGCGCTTTTTTAAAGGCGGAGGCCACATCATTGTTAACTGGTAGCTTTTCTCGTTTTTGTGCTCGGGTGATCACTTGGGCTGCCAATTGACGAGACAGAAGCACTGGTTTAATTATTTATGCATTGGAACAATTGTATTGCAGCATTCATGTCAGGGCATCAGCCAGGAAATGCCCCCCCCCCCGGAGGTAGCACAAAGTGAAATTGAAGTGTTGCACCCAACATACTTGCTTGGGAGAGAGCTTACAAGGAGTCTTCAGCACTTCCAGGTTTTTGTGATCAGTCCATATCTCAAAAGGAATTTTACTCCCTTTTAAGAAATGCCTCCAGGAGAAGAGCGCCCATCTTACTGCATAAGCTTCTTTCTCCCATATGGCCCGATGTTGCTTGGTTTCAGATAGTTTCTTTGAGGTATAAGCACATGATTGCAATTGTACGTTCTCATTCTCTTGCATCAACACTGTCCCCATAGCAACATCACTAGTGTCAGCTTATATGACAAAGGGTTTTGTGGAGCCTGGATGTTTCAACACCAGTTCGGCGACAAAAAGCCACTTAAGTTTTTTAATGCGGCTTGACATTCCAAGGTTGACTAGGCTTAGGATTGTCTCCCTCTTTTGTTTTTAGCACGTTTGTGATGGGAAGGGATATTTGAGGAAAAGAAGGGATGAAGTGCCTGTAAAAGTTTGCAAATCCTAAGAAGCTTCTTGCAAACGTGGGTCTTGGTTGCTCATCGCTAAACTCCACCTCTCTTCCCCACTCCAGGGGGTCTGTCCAGCCATGCGGTCTGGCAGCTGCCTCTCCCCAGGCATTAGCCTCCTCTTGGTCACTCTCGTGAGATGACATTGGTTGGGCAGTCCACACAGTAGCTTAGTGGCTCTGGGTTTTTGGCCTAATGTCAGCCCTGCCTCAGCTGGCTCTCTAGGAAAGAAAGATATTTGACTCCATCATAAGGTTACAAGGCTCTTTTATTAGAGACAACTGGCAAGGCCAGATCTGAAGAAAACCTGACCAAACTGTTACATTGTTTCAAACTCTTAACCCTCCCCCCTGGATGTTTTGAGAACAGGACACTGACAGTCACTTTGTCAAAGAATGAAATAAATTCGTTTGACATGATCTGTTTTTGACAAAGTTAAATGGTTGTCCAGTCTGTTTCTGAAAACCTCCAGTGATGGAGCACCCACAACTCCAGGAGGCAAGCTATTCCATTGATTGTTTTCACTGTCAAGAAATCTCTCCTTAGTTCCAGGTTGGATCTCTCTTTAATGACCTTCCACCAATTATTTGACAGTGAGAAGAGAAGGAGAAATTTCTTGACAGTGAAAACAATGGAATAACTTGCCTCCCAGAGTTTTTCAGAAATAGACCGGACAACCATTTTACTGGGATGGTATAAGGACTTCTGCTTTGAGCAGTGGGTTGGACTAGAAGACCTTTGAGGTCCCTTCCAGTCCCATTATTTTATGTTTTATAAAACTGGCTAATATACTGCTCTGATTCCAGCATATCCATCTTCCTATGGAGCAGCTATTTTTAGCAGGCTTTTATAACAGACTTCTGCAATGCAATAGCATCACCTATTGACCATAAATAAGTGTTACACCTCAAAGTTGGGGTAGACTGGAAATTATAAAGAATAACAGATTTGGAAGGAACCTTGGAGGTCTTCTAGTCCATCTCCCTGCTCAAGGAGGAGACCCTATATCAGTGATGGCGACCGAGTGCCCAAACTGCAACCCAAAACCCACATATTTATCACAAAGTGCCAACACGGCAATTTAACCTGAATACTGAGGTTTTAGTTTAGAAAAAACAACTCATACATTAACATCTTTTGTCTTAAAAGAAAAACACAATAACAGAGCTTTCAATGATACAAACAACTTTTTATTGAAAGGTAAAAGTTTGCATTTGGCATGCTTTTGAACAATTAATGTGATTTTTGCTGTTGTATGCATGCTGATAATTTGTCTAACCTTGCTCATACTTTGTAANTGGAAAGGTAAAAGTTTGCATTTGGCATGCTTTTGATTAATGTGACTTTTGCTGTTGTATGCACGCTGATAATTTTTCTAACCTTGGCTCATACTTTGTAAGTTTGAGAGCAACACATGCAGCACTCAGGTCATCTGTTAGTCTGTTTCTGGTATCAGATTTGATATAATTCAAAGCTGAAAACAGCTGCTCACAAGCATAAGATGATCCAAACAAAGTAAGGAAAGCAATCCCAAGTGCTTTCATTGACTTAAAATTATTTGGCAGAGAATTCCACACTTTAAGGATTTCATTTTCAGAACTAACTGTGCTGTCCTTTGTCATCCCTTCTATCTTCTCAAGTGTTTCACGCAGGTCATAGAATTTATTTTTCCAGATAGAGCTTTCTTGAAATTCCAATAGCTCCATTTCCAGATTTCCTAAATCTAACCAGTGTAAGCAGGAAATATCAAGTTCTTCAAATTTGGCTTTATCTGGAGAAGTAAGAAAACACAGGATTGTCTCCATCTTACGGAACTGTAAAAATATGTTACTAAAATTCACCTTTGCAGCTGCTACAATGCTAGAAAATTCCTTGTAGATTTCCTGATGGCTTGTAGGATTGTCTGCAAATATTGTAGAATTTTCTAAATGCTTTTTCAGATTTGGAAAATATTTCAGCTGCCCACTTTCAAGGTCTCTCTCAAAAAGCAGTTTTCTCTCAAATGTTTTGATATCACAAAACATCCTTTCTGCTGTTTTCCCTACACCTTGTAGTTGTTGGTTCAGTACATTGAAGTGTAGTGTAAAATCCGTAAAAAACATGAGGTTGGTAAGCCACAGTGAGCTGTGGATATTCCTGCCCTTTTTCATTCATAAACAGCCTAATTTCATCCACGCAAATCTCTCCAGGACTCGTCCTCTATTCAGCCACTGGACATTATTGTACATAAGTAAACAATTATACTCTGCCTGAACCTCCTCAAGAAGTGCTTGAAACTGTCGAAAATTCAGAGCACGAGCCATGATGTAATTCACCATTTTTGTGACATCTTTGAGGACATCGTCAAATTTTTTGCTGCTTTCCCTGACACAAAGAGCTTCTTGATGTATAATACAATGGAACTGAATGACTTGATGTTTTGTTTCTTTAACAAAGAACTGTATGAAACCAGATGTTGCCACCACCATAGAAGGAGCCCCATCACTAGTAAATGAAACCACTTTTTCTGGTCTTATGTCTTGTGACAAAAAAGCCTCCATCACAGCATTGTAGATATCTATCCCTTGTGTTCTTTCAGGCAAAGACTTCAGTTTCACCAGCTCTTCTCTCATGATGTCACCAACAGCAAACACAAAATTACTGCTAGCCTTGCATGATTATTTATATCTGTGCTTTCATCCAAGCACATGGAGTAACAGGCAGTGGGTTAGGGTTAGGCTCACAAGGCTGGGAAGCCTCCCTCCACCTCCTTCGTGCTGCTGTTGTGGATTAGATGTATCCAAGTGGTAGAATAATACTCCTTGGGGAAACCCCTCCCCCCCAGCCTGGAATAACTCACCAAGGAGGTTTTGGGCAGAGGCCTCATCTACCTGGCTCAGCAAAATACAAATTTGTTAGAAAACAGGGCATACCTACTAAGAACTGATTGATCTCATCCCTGGTGCTCTTCTGAGATTTCCCCCATATATGGCTCCTGCAACTGAAAGAATAGCCTGCTTTATGATCCACTTTCAAATGACTGTAACTATGTTAGCTCACTTGCATTACTTTTTGCTTCTCAAATTGTATTTTTGCAACCCAAGTCAAAATGGGAGAACTTGAGAACTCCTACTTTGTGGGTTGCTGTTATTTCTGGATAAACGCCTGACATTTTTGTGACATTCATTGCTTCTTTTTTATTTCCTATTTTCCTTTGAGGTAGTCCAGACAAGAACCATGACAATGAAGATTAGCTCTATCTATATTGTAGTGTCACATTAATACAATTCTCAAAGTATTTTTCCCATCCTCTCCTTTTTACTTGCTGCAAAAGTAGGAGGGGTTTTTATAATTTTTTCCAACCCCTCCACCTCCATCACCAAGTGGGAATTGAGACTATCTTTTAAATTATGACTGTCCAGTCTATGACTTGTCCCCATCCCCCAAAGTTATTCCCACATACAATTACACCATCCCAACAAGTGTTGTCTGGATGTCTTTTCTCTGTGATTATCTGCAAGGAAGAGACACAAGAGGTGTAGAAGAGGATGAAAGTCCCTCACCTGCTTCCCCTTTCTGGGCTCCAGGTCAGCTGCGGGGCCGTGCAGGCAGCCTTCGGCCAGGGCCACCACCTGGGTGCAGCTCTCCGCCCCACACTCCCTCAGCCAGCCCGCCAGCTCTGGGAGAGGCAGCTGCGGAAGCGCCAGCGCTCAGCCTCGGAGCTGCAGGGCCCCTCGGGGAGGCCACTCGGGCCGCCCTTTCCCCACCGGGCTCCCTGCCACCGCTGCCACTCCCTGCCTGAAGGGGAGACCCCCAGGCCTCCTTTTGCTCTCCGGCTTCAGTGCAGCCCTGATGGGAGAAACTCTCTCTGAGGCCATTTTCGGTCACGGCGGACCCTCCCCCACCCACTTGCCACACCCCTTTCCCAGTTTCAGGGGGAGAAGGGGGCTCCGCTCCCTCAGGGCTTCTGAGGCGGAGAAGAGCAACTGCAAATCGCTCCCGCCAAAATTTCCCATATCCTGCTGGCCTCCCAGATGCTCATCCAGAGAGTCCTGCTTCCTAGAGAGGCAAAACCCTATAAGCCCCTTGGTTTATTGATTTTGGGGCGATGGCACGCATGCCCACAGAGAGGGCTCTGCATGCCACCTCTGGCACACGTGCCATAGGTTTGCCACCACAGCCCTATACCATTTCAGACAAATGGCTGACCAGTCTCCTCTTAAAAACCTCCAGTGATGGAACACCCACAACTTCTGAAGGCAAGCCATTCCACTGATTAATTGTTCTCATAATTAGGAAATTTCTCCTTAGTTCTAGGTTATTTCTCTCCTTGGTTAGTTTCCATCCATTGTTTCTTGTCCTGCTTATCTATCTATCTATCTATCTATCTATCTATCTATCTATCTATCTATCTATCTATCTATCTATCTTCTTAATCACCCATTTGCCTCATAAAGGGACTGAACCCCTCTTCTTTGTGGTAACCTCTCAAATTTTAAAGGAAGCTACATAACAGTTTAGTTCAGCAATAAAATAAGTAAGAACTGGAGGAAAGGTAAGATTAAGACTGATATTTGTTTTACAAACCAGGGGTATTAGCCTTGGAATAAGAACTGATGAACTTTTGTTAGATACTAACAAAATAAGTAGGGTAGAAAATAGATTGATGAATGTATTCTTCAGGAGTGTATCCTTGTACATTCTTAGACTCAGTGAATGTATCCAATAGGTGATATCAACCTTTCATATTTGAGTTTCCCAAAAGGTATGTTTGTATGTATGCATGTATAGATATATAATTAAATATTTTTGCAAGTGGCAATAAGTTTTCAACCCTGGCAAATCCCACCAAAAAGAACTAGCAAATAGAGTTCTCTCCCCCCACCCACCCCCGAAAAGTGAGTAATGTAAATGTCTGTATGTTGATCCTGATCTCATAAATCAACTTGCATGAGCCAGCTCAGATTAGCAGGAAAGGAACCTTATGTTCACACTGAACTTCAAGCCAATTTTCTGCCTATGGTTGTCCCCAATCATCTTGAAAGACACACTGAGGAAGAGGCAGAAAAGCAGAAAAGAACAGCCAACTCCATCTTTTCTAACAGCATGACAAGATGTCACTGCAACAATGCCTAAAAAACCCAAGTGACTGCAGGGGTCAGAAAGTAAACAGAACCTCAATTAAACTCTAGAAGCATTCTATGGGAATTGACTCCTGTTTGTTCGTTTTTTAACAAAACAACTCCAAATGTATCACACCCTTTCTTCTCCTCTCTTCTCTCCTGACTTAAAACAAACAGCCAAGGTCTTGTGGTGGTGTATCACTTGTAAATTATCTTTTTGGTGGTTCCAAAATCAAGTAACTCCAGTCAAATCAACACCCAGCCCAAAGCAGGTTATCAAAAGACCCAAACCCTGTGGATGACACCCAAATTTTTAATGCAAGGTATTTAAAAGAGTTTGTGGCTTAATGTGAGCTAAGCACAAGGAGGAGGAGGGAGACTCGGATCTCCAAGTTCCATCCTCTGTTACTCTCCGGATATTTGGTGACAGATATTACCACGTTGCATTTCTCTGTAGTGGATCTCTTTGCTTCTCTCCCCACCATTATGGAGTCAAACTACATTAGGTCTGTTAAGTTGAGGGTTTGAATGAAGAGGCAGGACTCCAAATAGTAACTTCAGCTCTTTATTTTGAGGCTTGGCAAAACATCTCTGCCGGCTGGCCGACAGCGCCCTCTTTTAAAGGGATCTGTCAGGCAGCCCGGCCACTGACAATGCATTATTTTCCCACCGCTCGAATGGACCTATGAGGGGTGGTTATGTTAATGTCCTTACTTACGCCAGACCGGGGTAAAACCTTTTACTCTCTATTTACATATTTAACATCCCTCCCCTCCGGAACAGTAGTAACCAATCAGATAATGTTTAGAGTACGTAGTCATGCAGGTAGGCGGAGCATTGATGGGCGCAACCTGACCTGCGCAGCTCAGTTGAACCAGTGGCGGTGGCCTGTGCAGTCAGGCCTGCTGCCGCTCCAGAGTCAGTGAATGGAATTGCCTGGAATTTCTTCTGGGGTGTGGCTGACTCCGCCCGGGCCAACTCTTCCAGAGCTCTTCGCTGGATGCATGGGCCTTCAGGTGTGTGTGTGTCAGGTTTGAGAGTAGGGTCTCTGGTCTGTTAGGAAGTAGGTCGATTTCTATGGCTGTTTTGGATTCTCTCCGGGGCGGAGTACTGTCTGGCTCTATGGGTGTTTTGGAAGCTGTTTGGGGGAGAGTATTGTTGTGGTCTGCCAGCGGCCTGCGGAGCTGGCAGCAGAGTTGGACAGCGAGGAGGCTGGGGAGGAACATAGGCCAGTCCTGGAGTCTGGAGAAATAGCAATAGCAATAGCACTTAGACTTATATACCGCTTCATAGTGCTTTACAGCCCTCTCTAAGCGGTTTACAGAGTTAGCATATTGCCCCCAACAATCTGGGTCCTCATTTTACCCACCTCAGAAGGATGGAAGGCTGAGTCAACCTTGAGCCGGTGAGATCTGAACCGCCGAACTGCAGCTAGCAGTCAGCTGAAGTAGCCTGCAGTGCTGCACTCTAACCACTGCGCCACCTCGGCTCTGCACTCTAACCACTGCACCACAGAAAGCTCTGTGTCGGAGGCAGAGATGGGGCCCAGGCCATCTGGGAGTTCTGTGCTGACTCCGGAGCCTCCAGAGGCTGACATTAGCAAGGCAGAGAAACAGGGAGAGCCTGTTCCCAATGTGCGCATGCGCAGACAAGAACAGTTAAGGAAGAAAAGGGCTACTCGGGAGTAAGGCTTGGAGATGATTGGCCCCTCCCATAGGACATAAAAGAGGAGCAAAAGGATGTGAGCATTGCAGGAAGCAACTTGGTTCATTTCTGTTTGGTGTAACTCAGCAGCTCTGTTTTGACTCTGTACTCCGTTTGGCCTTGCAAAGCTACTTGCCAATTAGGTCTTTGGCAGCATGTCAAGAGAGATAACGGTGGGTGCTTATCAGCCTTCTCCCGAAAGACTGTGGCAGACTTCTATCAGACTAAGTAAAACTGTTTGGGACTTATTACGGCTGTGAATGAACATAATTCACAGCCGTTGAAATAAAAAGAGGTTTTTTGGGACCACGTTTGTGATTTATGCTTTATCAGGAAGCCTAGGTCAGAACAGTTTGCTTCCTGCCCAAACTACAAACAAACCTCTATTAAGATGGAGCAGCTGTGTGCCAAGAACATGCAGCTTAATCAACAAATAGCTCTGATGGCAGCCCAGGTGGCTCAGCTCCAAGCTCACACTGCTCCACCTCCTTGGAGGAAATGCCCGGTAGCTGTGCCTGATAAGTTTGACAACAAACAAGACATGTTCCCGGCTTTTTGGGGACAATGCCAGCTTTTTATCAGCCTAAGAGCTGAAGACTTCCCCACTGACTGGGGTTTATGATTAGCCTACTCTCTGGCTCTGCGGCTCACTGGGCCATGCCCCTGCTGGTCCAGGATAGTCCTTTGTTGGATGATTTCAGGGGGTTTTGTGATCACCTCAGACTTATGTTTGAGGACCCCATCAAAACACAGACAGCTACTCGACGTCTGAAGACCTTGAAGCAGGGCTGGCAACCCCTGCAGGAATACATCAGTGAGTTCCGGCTACTTAGTGGGGCGTTTGTGTTTGATGTCGGACCCTGAGTTGGCCACATTACGGGACTTTGTGGACAAAAACCTGGCTCAGGGTTTTATCCGGCCCTCCTCGTCGCCACTGTCCGCTCCGGTCTTGTTTGTGAAAAAGAAGACTGGAGACTTGTGGCTTTGTTGCAACTACCACAAATTAAATGCCATCATAGTGCGCAACCGGTATCCTCGGCCCCTGATTCCTGAACTGTTGGAACGGCTCCGGGAGGCTACCGTTTTCACCAAGTTGGACCTGCGCGGAGCTTACAATCTTGTTCGGGTCCGGGCCGGGGATGAATGGAAGATGGTGTTCGGCACCAGGTACGGACATTTCGAGTACACGGTCATGCCATTTGGGTTGACCAATGCTCCCGCCATCTTCCAACACTTCATGAATGACATCTTCTGGGATCTCTTGGACCAGTTTGTCATGGTTTATGGTGACATTTTGATTTACTCGGCCTCCCGGGAGAGGCCACCAACAGCACCTCCGTCTGGTCCTGCAATGGCTTTGGGAGAACCATTTGTATGCGAAACTGGAAAAGTGCCAGTTTTATCAGTCCACCATCGAGTTCCTGGGGCATCGAATCTCTCCCGAGGGCATAGCGATGGAGCCGAGCAAGGTCGAGTCTTTGCATAGTTGGCAACCTCCCTGGCGAGTGAAGGATGTCCAGCGACTCCTCGGGTTTGCCAGCTACTATCGGACCTTTATCCCTGGCTTCGCTTCCCTGACTGCACCCCTCACTCGGCTCCTGCAGAAAAAAGTCTCGTTCCGGTGGAGTACCCCAAGCAGCAGGCATTCCAGGTCTTGAAGCAGGCATTCATGAAGGAGCCCATTTTAAAACATCCTGACCCCCACCGTCCGTTTGTGGTGGAAGCGGATGCGTCGGATGTTGCTGTTGGAGCAGTGTTACTCCAGGCTCACGCGTCTGGCGGTACCCTCTTCCCTTGTGCGTATTATTCGCGGAAGCTCAACTCTTCCAAGCGCAACTATACCATCTGGGAGAAGGAGCTACTGGCCATTAAGATGGCGTTTGAGGCCTGGAGACATCACCTGGAAGGGGCCCGACATCAAATTGAAGTCCAGATGGACCACAAAAACTTGGAGTTCCTGCAGACCACCCAGAAACTGAACCAATGCCAGATTCGGTGGTCCTTCTTTTTTGCCAGGTTCAAGTTCCGCATCACCTACATCCCCAGTGGTTGCAACCAAAGGGCGGATGCGCTCTCGTGGAAACCAGAGTATTTCCACATCGAAGACCCGCTTCTGCCCCGGACAGTTCTGCCCGTAGACTCATTCTCTGCGGTTCAGGAACCAGTGGACTTACGGGCTCAGATACAGGAAGCGCAGCGGCATGACGCTTACGTGGAGCAATGGAAGGGAGAGGTAGGGCCCACTTCTCCCTGGATGTTTACCGAGGAACTCTTGTAGTACCGAGATAGGCTATATGTACCGGTGGGGCCACTCCGGGGACTTATCCTGTCGCAGTGCCATGATAATCCTGCGGCGGGGCACTTCGGCCTCTTTAAGACATTGCACTTAGTTTTTCGGACCTTCTGGTGGCCCAGACTGCGACATAATGTCCAGGCCTATGTCATGTCCTGTGTACAATGCAGACAGGCCAAGTCGGCCACGGGAACCCCCCCCCCCGGGGGTGCTCCAGCCATTGCCGACACTGGAGAGACCATGGGGCACCATTTCCATGGACTTCTTGATGGATTTGCCTCCGTCTTCTGGATTCACGACCATGTTCGTGGTGGTAGACATGCTGACGAAGATGGCGTATTTCATTCCATGTTGTGGGTTACCGACGGCTCGTGCCACCGCCCGCACAGCCTACCTGATAGGGTCATTTTGGACAGAGGGGCCCAATTTACAGCCCAGTTTTGGAAAGGGCTGATGACGGCCTTAGATGTGAAAATCTGCCTGTCATCGGCGCATCATCCATTGGTTCATTTCTGTTTGGTGTAACTCAGCAGCTCTGTTTTGACTCTGTACTCCGTTTGGCCTTGCAAAGCTACTTGCCAATTAGGTCTTTGGTAACATGTCAAGAGAGATAAAGATGGGTGCTTATCAGCCTTCTCCTGAAAGACTGTGGCAGACTTCTGTCGGACTAAGTAAAACTGTGAATGAACATAATTCACAGCCGTTGAAATAAAAAGAGGTTTTTTGGGACCACGTTTGTGATTTATGCTTTATCAGGAAGCCTAGGTCAGAACAAGTATCTTCTGATTGTCTTAGGCTAGATTTCTCTAATCGACCCCGGAGTTGATCTATATGCCTCCTCCAAATCTTCCCGTCCTCTAGTTCTACTTGGTAGGACCTGGGACCAGTGATGGCAATTACTTTAACCCGGACCCAGAATGGGTCACCTGCATAGTTGTGGGCATAGACTAGATCCCCTGTGCTAAATGACCGGAGCTGACTGGTCAAATCGAGTGGTGCCTCGGTGTTGTAATTTGGGTGTAGCCTGTCTAGTTGTGACCTTAGTTTGCGACCCATTAATAATTCTGCCAGGCTCCGGTTTGTGGTTGCACTAGGGGTTATGTGCTGTGCTAGCAGGAATTGGTCTATTTTGGTTTGCCAGTTCCTGGGGCCCATTCTAGCTAATGCTTCTTTGGTGGACTGCACCATTCATACTGCTTGACCATTACTGGCTGGATGAAAAGGCACGACCAGGGCATGTTGGATTCCCTGCTCTGCTAAAAATGATTCAAATTGTTTTGCTGTGAATTGTGCCCCGTTGTCAGAGACCAGAACGTCTGGTAGCCCGTGGGTGGCGAAAAGTCTCCGTAGCACCCTGATGATTGCTTCGGATGTTGTTGTTGTCATTAGGATTACCTCAAGCCATTTTGAATACGCATCCACAATAATTAAAATGTTTGACCCTGGACCGGTCCTGAAAAATCAATGTGTATTCTTGACCCTGGCCCTTTTGGTTTCTCCCATTCCCTTGGGGTTGCCCTGGGTGGTCTGGATTCCTGGCATGGTGTACACGTTGCAACCCATTCTGTTATGTCCTATCCATGTTTGGCCACCAAACATAGCTCCTGGCCAATGCCTTCATTCGGACAATGCCAGGATGCCCACGTGTAATGCTTCTAATATCTGCTTCCTCAAATTGTGTGGCACAACCACTCGATCCCCCCACAACAGGCATCCCTTTTGAGTTGACAACTCATATTGTTTTGTTATAAACTGCTTGAATTCCTCCCCCACTGGCCCCTCCGGCCACCCCCTCCACACCCAGTTCAGAACTTTTGCCAAAGTTTTTTCTTTCACCGTCTGTCCCACTATCTCGGTCACCGTGACAGGGCTGGCTGCAAAGTTCTTGATGAGCAGGATGGTTGCAATTGGGGCCGGATCTTCAATAAGGTCTGGGAGAGAGCACTGGCTGAAGGTGTCTGCGTGACTTATGTCTTTGCCTAGCTGGTGTATTAGTCTATAGCTATATGCTGCCATGAAAATTGTCCATCTAGTCATTCTAGGGGACATCTAGGGGTGGGGCGGTCCCCTGCAATAATGCCGAGAAGTGGCTTGTGGTCTGTAATGAGTTCAAAATGCCTTCTGTATAAGTATTCATGGAAATGCTTGACCCCCACTACAGCAGCCAGTGCTTCCTTGTCCAGCTGGCCGTAGTTCCTTTCCGCGGGTGATAGTGTTTTAGAGTAAAATGCAATTGGAGCCTCAGTCCCATCCAGTAGCCAATGGCTGAGGACAGCACCGACCCCAAAAGGGGATGCATCACATGTTAATAAGAGGGGAAGAGTCTCGTTATATTGGACAAGGACACTTTTGGAGGACAATAAATTTTTAACAGCTGAGAAGGCAGTGGCTTCCTTTTATCCCCAGGTCCAACGGGCCTTCTTGCCTAGCAGCCAGTGTAAGGGTTCAGCAACAGTCGCCTTCTGTGGCAGAAAAATACTATAAAAGTTTAACAGGCCGAGAAAAGCCTGGAGTTCTGTCTGATTCTTGGGTGAGGGGGCTTCCTTGATGGCTTTCACTTTGTTTGGGGTTGGGTGACTACCTGAACCATCAATTAAAAACCCCAGAAATTCAACTTGTGGCACTGCTATTTTGCATTTTTCTTTTTTAACTTTAAGTCCGGCTTCTTGGAACCACCTCAATGTTTCTCTTAGCTCTTGGATTAGTTCTTCTTTGTTGTCCCCGGACACGAGGACATCATCAAAGTATGGCACTACCCCCTCAATGCCCTGTAGGCGGCACTCCATTATGCTTTGGAAAAGTCCTGGTGCCACACTCACCCCAAATTGTAATCGGCGGCATTTAAATGCCCCTCGGTGTGTCACAATAGTCTGTGCTTCTGCGGTGGCATCATCCACTGGTAGTTGCTGATAGGCTTGTGCTAAATCAAGTTTTGCGAATATTTTTCCTTTTCCTAGTGAGTGCAGTAGGTGCTGAACGACCGGTACTGGGTAGGCACTCTGTTGTAAGGTTTTATTTATGGTACATTTATAGTCCGCGTAGATGCGGATTGACCCGTCGAGTTTAATTGGGGTGACTATTGGGGTCTCCCACTTAGCATGATCCACCGGCTCCAGAATCCCCTGGGCAATTAGCTTGTCTAATTGACTATCTATTTTGGGCTGGAGAGCAAAGGGGACCCTCCTTGCCTTCATTCGGATGGGGGCTACATTGGGGTCTAGATTGAAAGAGATGGGTTTCCCTGTGTACTTGCCCAAGCTTCCGTCGATGACGTCTGTGAATTCCTTCATCAGGTCCTCAATGCTGTCGTCTTGGACTGTGTGGATGCCCGTCACTCCTAAACCCAGAGATTCGAACCATTCCAGTCCCAGCAAGCTTGGCAGATCATTGTCTACTATGGTCAGCTGTAGCTGTCCGATGAACTTTTTAAACTGGACTTGAATGGATCTGATCCCTAGAATGGGAACACGGTTCCCTTGATAATCTTTTAATACCATCTTCTGTGGCTTCAGCTGTTCCTTTTCCAGTTGTGGGACTGCCTTTTTTATTTTTATGGTCTTCCAGAATACAATGGTCAGGGATGACCCTGTGTCCACCTCCATATCACATGGGGACCCCTCAATGAGGAACATGATGTGGATTTTTTTAAAGTTGGGTTTTTAAGTGTTCTGCGCATGCGCAGAGGGTAAAAGAACCCAAATGGTGGCGTCCGGGCAGGTGGGCGAAGACTCCCGCTTCCGTTGCTACCGGCTGTCCGGCGACCCACAGGCACGCCTGAACCGGGAGCATTTCACCCCTGGGTTCGGGACTCCCTGCGGCTGTTTTTTGGGTATTGTGATTTCCTGAATCCAGTTTGCCCTTCTGTCTGCCTCGCTGTCTGCCATTGCCGGTAAATGGCCGGCTGGTTGGCTCAGCAAGCTCTTGCGATGTGACCTCTTCTCTCGCATCTTTGGCAGATTGCATCCAGGAATCGGCAGATTGCTCTGGGATGGTTTTCCCCACAGCCGGCACACAACAGGGGTCTGTCTCACTTTTCTGAATTTCCTGCTCTCCATTCAAATCGTAGGCGATGGATTTCATCATCTTCCTCAGTTGAGTCTTCGGTCTCCTGATGTACAGTGACTGCGGCAAGTTTATGTTTTCTGTTTTTTGGATGGCTGCGGCTGTTTTATCAGTGGCTTCAGATGCTCTAGCTTCCTCTAGCGCTATTTTAAATGTGAGCTTAGGTTTGCAGTCTTCTCTGTAACTGGAGGTCTCTCAGTCCAAATATCAGTCTATCCATCATGGCTTCTTCTATATTACTGAATTTGCAGTGAACTGCGGCTTTTCTTAGAACGGCAAGATACTGGTTTATCATCTCACCTTCCTCTTGGTTCCTGTGGTAGAACTCGTGTTTGTACACCATTGGTGAGGGTACTGGTGCATAATGTGATCACAATGATACCTGTAGAGTCTGCCATGGTACCAGTCTGTATTGGAGCTGGTTCAGATAGTGCTTCAGCCATATCAATGACTTCAGGTCCGCAATAGCTCAGGAAAAGTGCTTTCTTCCTCTTGTCTGGTAGCTCCACTAGATCGTTGGCTTCCAGGAAACACTCAAATCAGAAGATATATTTTTCCCAGCTCTCCTTGGCTGGGTTGAATGGGGGTGGTGGGGCATGCGTGGTCATCTTGGGTGCTGATGCAGCATTTCAGCTTCTGCAGTGATGGCCGATGCCAC
The DNA here is from genome assembly GCA_003457575.1 of Thermophis baileyi. Lineage (NCBI taxonomy): Eukaryota > Metazoa > Chordata > Lepidosauria > Squamata > Dipsadidae > Thermophis > Thermophis baileyi. Next base: position 360,912 of record QLTV01000391.1, read on the forward strand.
GTCGATGCCCAGCTCAGTTCCGTTGTCCTTTGTTCTCTTCAAAATCCCACCTTCATCACCAGTGTTAAGTTGGAGGTTTGAATGAAGAGGCAGGACTCCGAATAGTGACTTCAGCTCTTTATTTTGAGGCTTGGCAAAACATCTCTGCCAGCTGGCCGACAGTGCCCTCTTTTAAAGGGATCTGTCAGGGAGCCCGGCCACTAACAATGCTTTATTTTTCCACCGCTCGAATGGACCAATGAGCGGCGGTTATGTTAATGTCCTTACTTACGCCAGACTGGGATAAAACCTTTTACTCTCTATTTACATATTTAACAAGGTCTGTTCGATTTGTGTCTCCGGCAAGTTTGGGAGTGCAGCTATGTCCATCTCCACTCTAGCTTTCCTCTTTCAGGCTTCCTCCTTAACTACATCTGCTGACAACTCACAGGTCTCCCTGCAGGCGGATATGGACCTAAAGCTCTGCCTGGAACAGATATAGGGGACAACCTGGTAACTCACAACTGTACAAGTGTGTTCCCACCTTAACAAGTGTTGGCTGAAAAATTTATGACTCGAAGGGGTTCCATCTACAATCAAGGCCTTTCTGATCAATGGAAGGCAGCTCTCAAACCAAGCCAGCCTCCCCATTAATATCTGGCATTTGTAAGAAAAGATTGAGGATATGAAGGAGGAGGGAGAACTAACTACTAAGGGAAGTATTTTTACAATCACCACTGAATGATAGTATCTGACTTCCTAGCTAGTCAACAACCAATTTTCTGCAGTTACCTGCTTTTTACTTTTCTTTTACCAGTGAAATGAGGAAGGGGTTTATCTTAGATTGGCTGGCACCAGGCTCAAGGATAGAGGTTTTTTGCCTTCTAAGATAACATATTTCTATTGCTTCCCACCTTCTCTTTGATTTTCTCCTTTTCTTTAGTTATTCCAAACATTATTTATTATTTGATTTTTTAACCGTATTAAAAATTGGCTATTTATTTTATAGATTACCAAAAATTTCATTTTCCCCACAATGGTTTTTAAAATGTATTTTACTTACTTAAGTTTGTTAGGTTTATATTGTGACAATATTATTGACAATATTATTGACAAATTTCATCCCTGATTGATCATGATATGCAATCCAGGAAGTCTGTCTTATGATCCTCAAATAAGTCAAAATCAAAAGTCAAGAACAAATCTCCATTTTAAGGCTTACACTAGCTTCCCACAACTATGTATCCCCCAGATGTGTTTTAATGGCAACTCACAGTATTCCTGCCAACCAGGAATTCTAAAGGTTGCAAGCCCAAAGTGACTAGAGAGCACCAGGTTGAAAAAAACTTGTCATACACAGTTCCAACAGAAGAGAATATTTGTAGCTCATGGTTGAACTGTGGGGTCCTGGGTGCTCTCTGAATTTGGTTGCTTTCTTCCAGACATTTCATTACTCAACTAGGTAGCATCATCAGTTCCCTTCTTCAGGTAATAAACTCTGATTCATATACACAAGAAGAGTCACGTGGACAGCAGTGGTGAAATCCAATTTTTTTTTACTACCGGTTCTGTGGGCATGGCTTGGTGGGCATGGCTTGGTGGGTGTGGCAGGGGAAGGATACTGCAAAATCCTATTCCCTCCCCACTCCTGGGAGAAGATATTGCAAAATCTCCATTCCCACCCCACTCTGGGGCCAGCCAGAGGTGGTATTTGCTGGTTCTCCAAACTACTCAAAATTTCCGCTACCGGTTCTTCAGAACCTGTCAGAACCTGCTGGATTTCACCCCTGGTGGACAGCATTATCAAATGGCAACCACGAACTGGAATTTGGAGGGTTACTTCCTAAATTTCAAAGCACTATACTCAACTACACTCAACTATATTCAACCATGCTGGCTGAGGAATTCTGGGAGTTGACGTCCACAAGTCTTAAAGTTGTCAAGTTTGGAGACCCAGATATCAACTGGAAAACCAATTTGCACCAAGTGAGAAATCAAATAGGTTCATAACCAACCTTGCTGACAACTTAGTTGTCCAAAAGGTAGAGGAGGGAACTAGAGGGACAGCCATACTGGACCTAATACTTACAAACAGAGAAGAAGTGATAGAAGGAGTTGAAACTGCAGGAACGTTGGGTGAGAGTGACCACGTCATGCTAGAATTCAACATAACGCAGACACAGACAACTGAACACAACGATACCAGAGTCTTGGATTTTAAAAAAGCTAATTTTAATAAACTCAGAGAAAACTTGGGAAAGATTCCTTGGATGAAAGTCCTAAATGGAAAAACAACTCAAGAAGCTACTTATATACCGCTTTACAGTGCTTTACAGCCCTCTCTAAGCGGTTCACAGAGTCAGCATATTGCCCCCAACAATCTGGGTCCTCAATTTACCCACCTCAGAAGGATGGAAGGCTGAGTCAACCTTGAGCCGGTGAGACTTGAACTGCCGAACTGCAGCTAGCAGTCAGCTGAAGTAGCCTGCAGTGCTGCACTCTAACCACTGCACCACCTCGGCTCTAAAGGGAAAAACAACTGAAGAAGCCTGGGAAACTTTGAAAAACACGATTAAAAAAGCCCAGAACAGCACAATACCGATGAGAAAGAAAAACAAGAAATCCAAAAGGAAACCAGCATGGCTGCACAAAGAGCTCACTGACAAATTGAATGAAAAAAAGGACAAATACAAAAAATGGGAAGAGGGACACATAACTAAAGCAGAATATCAGCAGATAGCCAAGACTGGGTGCTACCTAACAAAATGAAATTGAGTGTAGAGAAAAGTAAGGTTTTACACTTAGGAAAGAAATGTACAGGTACAGATTGGGTGAAACTTGGCTCAATAGTAGAACTGCGAGAGGGACAATCATTTAATATGAGCCAGCAGTGTGTGGCGGCGGCCAAAAAAGCCAATACAATCCTAAGCTGCATTAATAGAGGGATACAATCTAGGACTAGGGAGGTACCCTAGAAGGGGAACTTACCAAATTTGCAGATGATACTAAGCTGGCAGGAATAGCTAACACCCTAGAAGACAGGCTCAAGATCCAGATGGATCTTGACAGACTTGAACACTGGGCCCTATGTAACAAAATTAAATTCAGTGTAGAGAAAAGTAAAATCCTACACTTAGGTAAGAAAAACCAAAAGTATACATATAAACTGGGTGAAACCAGACTTAATAGCAGTGGCTGTGAGAGGGATCTTGGAGTCCTAGTGGACAACCAGCTAAATATGAGACAGCAGTGTGCAGCGGCAGCCAAAAAACCCAATGCTATCCTAAATATCATTAACAGAGGGATACAATCTAGATCTAGTGAAGTAGTGATACCACTCTATAAAGCCTTAGTTAGACCACACCTAGAGTACTGCATCCAGTTTTGGTCACACTACAAAAAAGACGTTGAGACTCTAGAGAAAGTGCAGAGGAGAGCAACCAGGATGATTAGGGGTCTGGAAAGTATAACATACGAAGAGCGGTTGCAAGAACTGGGCATGGCTAGTCTAGCGAAGAGAAGGACCAGGGGAGACATGATAGCAGTGTTCCAATACTTGAGGGGCTACCACATAGAGGAGGGAGGCAGGCTGTTTTCAAAGGCACCAGAAGGCGAGACAAGGAATAATGGATGGAAACTGACCAAGGAGAGATTCAACCTGGAGATAAGGACAAACTTTCTTACAGTGAGAGCGAACAACCAGTGGAACAGCTTGCCTTTGGAGGTTGTGAGAGCTCCAATACTTGAGACTTTCAAGAGGAGATTGGACTGCCATTTGTCTGGAATGGTGTAGGGACTCCTGCTTGAGTGGGGGGTTGGACTAGATGACCTACAAGGTCCCTTCCAACTCTATTAATCTGTAATCTGAGACCCCTGCACTATATGATAAACTAGCAATAGCACTTAGCAATAGCACTTAGACTTATATACTGCTTCACATTGCTTTACAGTCCTCTCTAAGCAGGTTACAGAGTCAGAACATTGCCCCCAACAATCTGGGTCCTCATTTTACCGATCTCAGAAGGATGGAAGGCTGAGTCAACCTTGAGCCTTGAGAATCAAACTTCTGGAGTGAGCAGTGAGTTAGACCTGCAGTACTGACTCTTTTTTTAAATAGTTTTTATTAAACAATTTTCACTTTTAAAAACAACATTAAAAACAACCACAAATACAAAAACAACAAAACATTACAGAACATAACGTCATATACCATATAGCATTATTTTACAGCGTACCGTATCAGCGTATATACTTTGCTTTTATTACTCTTACTCTTCTAAGTCTTACGTACATTTTCTTCTTAATATCTATCATCTTATTGTATATATCAGTACAGTACTGATTCTAACCACTGCGCCACCATGGCTCTACCACTGATGCTTGCAGCATGGGACAGAAGGGGGAGCTTGAATGGTAGTTTTTGGTATTGTGGGATGACAACTAAGGCTAGTTTATAATTTACACCACAGATGAAGACACCCATTCCTTCTCTTCACCACAGGTAACATCTTACGTGTCCTATTCCCAATCTCCTGCTTTCAGAACACACTGTCAATGCCATTCTCGTAATTCCTGCTCAAGGCTGTTTGCTATTGGAGTGATCTACAAAGCCAGTAGATAAGCAAGCAAGTAATAAAACATTGGGAAATGCTCAATTGAAGAATGCTATGCTATGTAAAATAGTAGAGAAAAGCCATCCTATCTGGAGCTCTAGTTAGATACTCAAATATGTGAATGTTCCATCCAAAAAAAGAAAATAGTTCTCACATCATACAAGATGTTCATGGTATGGGGGGAAACACACACTCCTCTGCCATTAGAAGTTTCTTCTCTTGCACTAAGCATCTAAAGCACTCCCAGGAAACTTAAGATGCTGGTATGCACATCCTTCTATGCACTGAGGAAAGCCTTCAGGCACATATGTTCACCAACCTCATCTCCTTGCTGTGGTCACATCAAAGACACTCTGTTGTACTGCCGCCTCAACAAAGCCCACATGGCATCAAGTTGATCCTGTAAAGAGAAACCCAAAAGGACTTTTGGCAGAGGTGAGAACTGTTCCCCGACCCATTAACTACCCTTGAATATGTCTCAGGCATCATCTCCAACCAAATGATACTGCAGGACAACAATTGCTCCTTAAATGGGATGCTATTGGGTGTAAATTTTCTTTAACGGGACACATTGAACTAGTGATGCATGAGTAAGTAGTTTTTAACGGTGTGTTAAATGAATTGGAAAATGAGTTGCCATCAGCTAATATATGATCTACTGCTTCTTCTACTTTGCACAATCTGCCCTTTGAATCATTTGATGATTTTTCAATTATTGCCTTGATTTCATTAGTTAGAATTGCTTGCTCTTGAGAAGCCATAATCAAGCCTTCAGTTTCATCTTTTAATGTTCCAGTTGTAACCCATTGCCAGTTTTATCTTTATCCACGTTCCCCCTCAATCTTTTGTAGAAATTGATTATGTAATGCTTTTCCTTGACAGCCTTCTGTTCATGTTTTTATTATTTTCTTTCAATATTCATGACCCTATACATTCATTAAGTTATTTTCTGTACATCCAATAAGTATTTTTTCCAGTTTAAACAATTTTATTAGTTTATAATATAGCATACAAAGAAAATACAAAAGTAAATAGTAGGGAAATTAGGGAAGGGAAAAGGGAAGAGAAGAGTGGGGGAAAGCAAGGGGAAAAAAGAAAAAAAGGCATTGACTTCCGACTACATTTGGTGCAGTAGAATAAGGGATTAATATCAAACCTCAACTTTTTACTTTTACATAATAGTATAAACTAGCCATTTCTATAACAACAAATCTATCTAATGGGTAAAACCCAAAATTAAAGTTTCATTGTTTTCCACCTCAAGCACAAAGTCCAGAAGCTGGTTCCAAGTAGAAATAAAAGTATTTGTATTTTTTTTTTCTTTAATCAAAACAATCAACTTAGCCATCTCTGCTAACTCCATCAGTTTTTGCAGCCATTCATCCATTGTGGGGATCCAAGTGACCTTCCATTTCTGTGCATAAATACATACCGTATTTTTCGGAGTATAAGACGCATTCCCCCCCAACCCAAAGTGGGTGAAAATTGTGGTGCGTCTTATATACCGAATGTTGCATCAGCCATACCTGGGGGGGAGGGGGGGAGTTGGTGCGGTAACAGCAACAGGCAGCTGATTGGTGATATTCTGGGAGGCTGATCCAACTGCCAATCGGAGAGGTGGGATTCAAGCAATTCGGCCAAACCATTTGTTAAAGTGTGGAGAATCGGCTGATCCCACCATTGCTGGCCCTGTTCGTAGAGCAGTTCGCCGAGGACGCCCTGCCATCGCCTGCCACACCACCGCCGGCCCTGCTGCACCACCGCCGGCCCTGCTGCACCGCCGCCGGGCCTCCTGCACTGCCACCCCCTGCTGCCCTGTCGCACCACCTGGCCTGCTGCACCAACTGCCGGCCTGCCGCCCTGCTGCCACCTGCCTCCCCGTCACACCGCTGGGCCTGCCACACTGCTGCCACCTGCCTCCCTGTTGCACCGCTGGGCCTACTGCCCCGCTGCTGCCTGCTGCCCCGCCACCTGCTGCCCTGCCACCACCTGCCGTCCCGCCACTGCCTGCCGCCCTGCTGCCCCACCTCCCCGCCACCCCGCCTATACTGCCGCACCGCCTGGACTGCATGGATTGTGAGCCCAGATACACAGAGAGAGGTATGGCTTGGCTTCCAGCACCAGAGAGGGTGGGTAAGGGTTAGGATTAGGGTTAGGGTCAATGGGGCACGCGTGGCGACACGGGGCTCCTCTTGCCATCCATTTTCCCCCCATCGCTGGGCATGGCATGGCTTCCTGCCCCACTGCAGCCATTGATACAATTTGGGGGTGGCAGACTGTGTTTTATTAGAATAGGCAGGCATGCTAGAGCCTGCCTGTTTGTCTTTGTAAAGATAACATGGCTAGATTTTTTTTCCGGGAGGAAAAGAATCACCAATGTCCTAAAATTCTCAGCTTGCTATTGTTAGTTTAGGGCGGGGCGTAATGAGCTAGTGTGGCATGTACTGTATACGGTATACCGATATCTTGTGTATGAATGTATGAACATGGTTTCAGCTACAGTGCTCTGTATTGTTATAAAGGACACATTACTGTTCTTTCTTGCAGAAAAATACTATGGTACCTCCTGACGCTACATACCGGTACAAGGATGTCAAAGCAGAAAAGGCAAGCATATAAAATTTCTTTTAAAGTGGAAGTAGTGAAATATGCTGAGGAACATGGAAACAGAGCAGCGGAGAAACATTTTGGACCACCTCCAACTGAAAAAATGATAAGAGAGTGGAGGAAACAGGTGGATCAGCTGCAAAAAGTAAAAGATAAAACCAAGCACAACTTTTGTGGGCTTCCTGCAAAGTAGCACAGTTAGAGGTGGACATGAAAGACTGGATCACATGTCACTAGAATAATGGCTTCGCAATTTGTCGGTTGCAATGTCTTGCTTCATCTGTGCCCTGGTTATACCTTTGGCAGCTAATTGGGAAGTTGAGAGTAAGGATTTAACCACCTCAGGTTTGTCACTATTATATTGGGGCATCCTGGATAGAGCATCTGCTAAAAAGTTCTTTCCCCCAGGGAGGTATTTGAGGGTGAAATCAAATTGCTTGAAATATTGAGCCCAGCGTACTTGCTTTGGGGATAGTTTCTGCGGGGTCTTAAGGGCCTCCAGATTTTTGTGGTCAGTCCAGACTTGGAAGATTTATTCCTCTCCAAGAAATGTTTCCATGTGAGGAGAGCCCATCACATGGCATACGCCTCTTTCTCCCATATAGCCCATCTCTGTTCTGTATCTGTTAGTTTTTTGGAGGTGTACACACAGGGTTGTAGTTGGCCCTGTTCATTCTCTTGGAGGAGGACGGCCCATGGAGGAGGACAGCCCCAACGGCAACGTCACTGCCTGTATGACAAAAGGTTTTAATGGATCTGGGTGTGTTAGCACTGCTGAAAACAACCGTTTCAGTTTCTCAAATGCCGCCTGGCATTCCATGGTCCAATTTAATGGCTGTTTTGGTTTTGGCTTGTCTCCCCCTTTGGTTTTCAGCAGGTTAGTGAGGGGGAGCGCAATTTGCATGAATGCTGGGATAAATTGCCGATAAAAGTTGGCAAACACCAGGAAGCTCTGTAATTGCTTGTGCATGCTTGGAGGGCCCACTCAATCACCGCTCACACTTTTTCTGGGTCCATCTCCATGCCCTCTTGGGAGATCCTATACCCCAGGTAGTCTATTTTATCTTTGTGGAACTTGCATTTGGACAGCTTTGCGTAAAGCTTTGTGGTGCTGAGTTTGTTCAGGACTGCCCGGACAACCTTTATGTGTTCCGCTTTCATTTCGGTGTATATTAAAATGTCATCTAAGTACACCAAAACCCCTTTGTATAGGTACTCATGAAGCACTTCATTTATTAGTTGCATGAAAACTGCCGGGGCTCCCTGTAGTCCAAATGGGAGCACTTTGAATTGGAAGCATCCTAAGGGTGTGTTGAAAGCTGTTTTCCATTCGTCCCCTTCCCTAATTCTGATTCTGTAGTAGCCTTCCCTCAAGTCCAGTTTTGAGAAAATTTTCCCCTTGGAGAGGTGGGCTAGCATGTCTTTCATGAGGAAGAGGGTATGCATTTTCTATGCTTAATACGTTCAGATTTCTATAGTCCACGCATAAGCATAAAGACCCATCCTTTTTTTCTTGGAATAGCACCGGTGCTGCAATTTTGGGTCATGCTGGTTGAATGAACCCCCGGGCCAGATTTTTATCTATGAAAACTCACAGTTCCTTGAGTTCCCTTGGGGAAATGCTATACATTTTTGGCTTTGGTAGTTAGGCACCTGGGAGAATCTCAATGTACAGTCTGTGGGGCAGTGTGGGGGGAGCTCGTCAGAGCCCTCTTTGCTGAACACATCAGCCAAGTCCTTCTATTCCCAGGGAATGCCCTGAAGTGGCTCGGCCCTCCCAGCCATAGTGGTTTCTTTCTTTGGGTTTTACCCCAGTTCCTCCTTCAGTTGTCTGGTCCAGTGACTCCCCACTGAAATCTTAGGGTCCCCTGTTTCCAGTTTACTCTGGGGTTCCATTTCTTCAGCCAGGTGAGTCCCAGAACTAGTGGCCACTCCATTTTGGGTGACACAATGAATGTGAGTCTCTCATCATGGGTCCCCATAGCTATTTCCAAAGGTTCTTTGGCAAAAGTGGCTGGCTTCCCCCTCCCCACGACTGACCCATCTAGTTGGCAGAATGCAATGGGAGTCTTTAGCTTCCATAGGTGGATGCCTGGTTTTCCCACCAGGGTTGGGCTTGTTAGTCTGGGAGGGCTGAGCTTTACTCTTTTTCTGGCTGGGGATGAATAGTCTTAGGGGTAATGTGACCGGTTCGACCGGTTCACTTACCAACGGGTTGTCTTCGGAGTCACTTTCAAATGGCCCCGGGTCTTCTCCTGTGGGGCCGGAGTTCCCTCCCCCGGTTTTGCTAGGGGGCAAAACTCCACTGCCTCTCTGCTTCTCAGTGTGGTGTCTTTCCCACACGGGGTGGCTTTCATGGGCTTTCTGCTTGATAGGTGCTTGGGCTTCCTGGCAGGGGTCTTCAAGTGGCACTCAGCTGCGTGGTGTCCTTCCTTCCTACACTTGAAACAGGCGGTTGATCGTGGCAAGGGGGCCATTTGTGGCTTGAAAGGCTCTCTCTTTCCCTGGGGTGGGGATCTCTTCCAGATTCTTCCCACTCGGTACTGGTTTCTGGCCATGTCAATCTCCACTTCTTTGGCCAAGATGTACCAGTCATGGAGGAGGTTTGGGGGCCCCTCGGGCTAAGCAGGCATGGTAGAGGTCATCATTCAGCCAGTCCTTGAACCAGTTTACCAGTATGTCTTCCAGCCAATCTACTCAGCAAGCGAGGTCTCGGAATTCCTCGATATACTCAGCCATCGGCCGGCGGCCCTGCTTCATGGTTCTGATACGGTCGCAGGCTTTTTTGTCTGCTAGGGGGTCCTCAAAATGGCGGCAGAGAGCTATCATGAAGTGGTCAAAGTTCTGCAGCTCCAGGGTGTTGGCGTTGTGGAGGGTCACTATCCACTGGGCTGCTGCTCCTTCCAGGGCCAGGGTGATGACTCGGACTTGGGCGCTCTGGGTTTGGAAATCCCGCTCATATTCCTGCATGTACGTGAGGATGTGCACCAGGAAAACCCCCAGCTGTTGTGGATCGCCATCATACTTCACTTCAAGGGGGGTTGTTTTCCTTTGCAGCTGTGGTGGTCTGGCTTGTCCTGGGAAGTTTGCCAGGGCTGATGCTGCAGGTGGCAGGTTTGCCAGGGCAGCTGCTGCTCCCACTGCCTGGACTGCAGCCACTGGATCTGGGGTGGCAGCTCTGGCTCTGTCGGCGTCTGCTGCTGCTGCCTTGCCTCCTCCCTTGTGACGGTCCAGTTCTCCCCTCACTCTTAGATTCTCAAAAGCCTCCATCACAAAACGCATTATATGTCTTTTCAGTCCATCATCCCCAGCCGGTTGTTCGCCCAGTTCTTCCTGGTCCCACAGGGCTTCCAGCTCGCATTTCCAGCCTGGCAGTCAGCCACCATGAGTGAGGGTGACTCCTTTGGTTCTTCCATCCCACCTGTCTTTCTTCCCCACTCCGATTGACCATCTCAGTTTCGTGGGGTCCTCCAAAGTGGTCTTGATGATTTTGATGGGGAATACAGAGATTGTGTCCTGCTGGGTGGTGGTAGAGGTTTCACCCAAGCACTCTCCCTCTCCGTGCTCACACATTGCTCGGACATAGCTTGTAGGGTCCCCTCGGTAGAGCAAAAGCTTCTTCAGGTTGACCACTATTGCATATATATATATATATAGTTAGTTGCAAAGTCATGTCCGAACCATCGCGACCCCATGGACAATGTTCCTCCAGGCCTTTCTGTTCTCTACCATCCCCCGGAGACCATTTAAGCTCACACCTACTGCTTCAGTGACTCCATCCAGCCACCTCGTTCTGCCGTCCCCTTCTTCTTTTGTCCTCAGTCTTTCCCAGCATTAGGCTCTTCTCCAGTGAGTCCTTCCTTCTCATTAGGTGGCCAAAGTATTTGAGTTTCATCTTCAGGATCTGACCTTCTAAAGAGCAGTCAGGGTTGATCTCTTCTAGGACTGACCAGTTTGATCGCCTTGCAGTCCAAGGGACTCGCAGGAGGCTTCTCTAGCACCACAGTGACTCCATCCAGCCACCTCGTTCTGCCGTCCCCTTCTTCTTTTGTCCTCAGTCTTTCCCAGCATTAGGCTCTTCTCCAGTGAGTCCTTCCTTCTCATTAGGTGGCCAAAGTATTTGAGTTTCATCTTCAGGATCTGACCTTCTAAAGAGCAGTCAGGGTTGATCTCCTCTAGGACTGACCGGTTTGATCGCCTTGAAGTCCAAGGGACTTTTAAAATAGATTTCTTAAAAAACACTCTCTTTAGAATAAGTAAATATTTACTTATTATTGAAGTTTGTTTGCCACTATAATTATTTTTCTATTTATGATATATATTCATAGATGATTACGGGAACATTTAATATTCACTCTGTTCATATCAGA
>QLTV01000391.1:375894-387986 GCA_003457575.1 Thermophis baileyi
GTGGGGGGGGGGGGGAGGTGAGAAGACTTATGATCAATCAATTTATTACAGTCTTAGACCAGAGACCAGAACAAATAAAAGCACTCAGTATATATACAATTAAAAATTCTAGTATAAAATAATAAATAACAACTAAAATATATAATAAAATCCACTGTCAATTATACATGGTCTAACTATACTAAAATTACAATCCATAAACTGCGTGGCCTGTTGTAGGTTCAACGCTAAAAGGGAAAGGACTAAGCAGTGCAAAAGGTTTACCACAATTGTTATATAACATCACTATGGTGGAGAAGACACGTGTTTGCAATGAATCCCCAGTGCTGCTGCGCAGAATCTGGCCATCTACGCTGTAGTTATGGACTGTTCATCCTTAAGTAGCCACTGAAGATAGGTAGTGTCGGAATCGCCAGGATACCTAGCAGTTATTGGCAGAATATGTTTTTCCTTAATCTCCATATAAAAGGAACATCTAAGGAGCATCCACCTCTCCTGAGCTGCAGGGACCCAGTGGGGCAGGATGGGGGGGAAATTGTGGGGACCACAGGGAGCATGAGGTATCTCAGTAGATTAGGGGAGGCCTTGGATTGCCCACTGCAGCACTAGGCCCCGCATGCTCTTCCCCACTCTGAGATACCTCATGTGCATTTAATGACCTGCACATTCGATTAACAAATGCCTTGGGGAAAGCAGGGAGTGAACACGTTCATTTAACGTGATTCAATTAAACTAATCCTTGGGTTATGAATGTAATTGGCAGGCTCTATTACATTTGTAACTGGAGGATTTCCTGTATAATGAGAGTGAGGGAGGGTCTCAGGGAAGTCCTGCCTTTGCACTTGACCACCACAGGTGCACCCCCACAAGTCCCATGCCATGTCACCATGGCCATGCCCACCATGGCCCCACCCCATGGGCATGCCCCGCCCCCAGCCCTCCAAGGTCAAACACAACCCTGATGTGGCCCTCAATGAAATAGAGTTTGACACTGCTGTCCTAGGTGTTTGTCTGAGTTTGGACTGCTCTGGGGGTGGTGCAATGTCTGAAATACCCTTAAGAGATTGTGCAACATAGTGAGCTCTGTCTTCTGCTAAATGGTAGTGGGGCAGTTCGAATCTCACCAAGCTCAAGGTTGACTCAGCCTTCCATCCTTCCGATGTCAGTAAAATGAGGACCCAGTTCGTTGGGAGCAATATGCTGACTCTGTAAACCGCTTAGAGAGGGCTGTGAAGCACTGTGAAGCCGTATATAATTCTAACTGCTATTGCTATTATGTCCTGAAGGATCATATCCTATTCTTCTTAATCCCGTCATCCTGGAGCTGAAGGTCCTTTGTTCTCTAGATAGGCTGGACCAATTTTAACAAATTTAACAGATTAACAGAGTTGGAAGGGACCTTGTAGATCATCTAGTCCAACCCCCTGCTCAAGCAGGAGACCCTGTACCCGTGATGGCGAACCTATGGCATGCGTGCCACAGGTGGCACGCGGAACCATATCCGAGGGCACGCGAGGAGTTGCCCTATATCAGTTCCAGTGCATGCGCGCGCTGGCCAGCTGATTTTCGGCCTTCCGGAGGGGGGAGGCCATTTTTGCCCTCCCCAGGCTTCAGGAAAGCCTCCTCCAAAAGCTGCGCATGTGTACCGAATGGCGGAATGTCAGAGCCGGGCTGCCCCGCCAAAGGGACAAAGCGAGGCAATGTCAGCTGTTTCCTGGCGCCAGAGCCGAAAGGGCCCGGCGGAGCAGCTATGAAGCCATGCGAAAGGTAAGGGGCTGGGACGCCAACAGGGCTGGAGTCGGTCTGCGAGGGAGTGACAGGCAAACTCCATTTTGGCTGAAACAACGGGTGTTTGTTGGGGTCTGGGTTTTTTGGGAGGGGGGGAGCTCGATAAAAATGGTGGAGGTGCAAATAGCCGAGCCAGGGAAGGAGCAGAGGACGGGGCAGGCGGCCGCCCAGCCAGCAAATGCTGCTCCGTGTGCCTGAGTCGGCTCCCAGCGTTCCTCGTGCGCAGCCCCGCCACCCCAGGAAGGCTCAGCAGCAAGACTCTTTGCGGCTGCAGCGGCAGGCGATGGGCCCAACCGCAGGCCGCACAGCACCCCCGCCCGACCACCGCCGTGCCTGCTGCCAGCCGAACCAAGCCGGGGAAGGAGCAGAGGTGGGGAGGCCAGCCGGGGTGGTCTCCTCACCTTAGTGGCCATGGTGGGCTTTGGCGGCGTGTCTCCCCACCTCGGGAGCCTGACTAGCGACTCCGCTTTTAGGCTCCCTCCTACTGGGCGGCGGCGGCGCTTGGGGGAAGGAGGAAGGCGGTAGCGGTGGCTTGGCTCCATTTTCAGCCCAGCTGCCACCTCCCATTCCCTTCCTGCCAGACTTTCAAGCCACGAGAAGGCGAAGAGCAGAATCTGGGCTGCCAAGCACCGCAACAGAACTTCCTCTCGCCTCCTGCTTCTTCCTGGTCGCTTCTCCCATAGCCAGGGGCGGGGTTTCCATGAAGGTGTCCCGAAACCCAAGCAGGAAAAGGAAGAAAAGGAACCCGAGCCGAGCCTCCCAGCAAGGAGAGCGAGATCCGAAAGGCAGGCGGGCCTGGCCATAACCTTCCCTTCCTCCTCCATCTGCACCAGGTGCTCACCGGAGCCTTTTGGATCTCGCTCTCCTTGCGATAACCGTGGTGCAAGCAGGCAGGCGAGTGAGCTAGCCAGTGGCCAGGCGCACGTGCGCTCGTGGAAGCAGCAGCAGCAGCAGCGGCGAAAGCGGAGAAGATAGGGCGCGTGAGGGAATCCCGGGAGGAGGGCGAGGTGCTCCTAAGCCAGCCAGTAGCTCTTGCCCTTCCACCGTGCAGCTGCTGCTGCTTTTCTGGGGCGGCAGGGCTGCGCACGAGAAACGCTGGGAGCTGGCGCACAGGGCAGTATTTGCTGGCTGGGCGGCCACCTGCCCCGCTCTCTGCTCCTTCCTCGGCTCGGATCGGCCGGCAGCAGGCATGGCAGGGGTCGGCCGCACGGCCTGCGGTTGGACCCATCGCTTGCCACTGCAGCCGCAAAGTGGCTTGCCGCTGACGCTTCCTTCCTGGAGTGTGGGGAGAGGAGAGCGAGATCTGAAAGGCTCCGGTGAGCACCTGGTGCAGATGCATCTCGCTCACCAGCCAACCAACCAGTCAGGCAGCAGCCGGGCAGGGCTCCCTGGATTGCTCCGTTCCTCCTGTGCGCAGAGAGAGAGAGAGAGAGAGAGAGAGAGAGAGAGAGAAGAGGAGGGCGGGAAGGCTACGACCCGGCCAGGCCCACCTGCCTTTCATATTTCGCCCTCCTAGAGAGAGAGGAGGAGGAGGAGGACGGGAAGGCTACGATCCGGCCAGGCCCACCTGCCTTTCGGATTTCACCCCCTCCTCTCCCCGCCACTCCAGGAAGGAAGCAGCAGCGACAAATCTCTTTGCAGCCACAGTGGTGGGCGATGGCTGGAAAGGGCTGGGAGGCTCAGATCGGGTTCCTTTTCTCCCTTTTCCTGCTTGGGTTTCGGGACACCTTCGTGGAAACCCCGCCCCTGGCTATGGGAGAAGCGACCAGGAAGAAGCAGGAGGCGAGAGGAAGTTCTGTTGCGGTGCTTGGCAGCCCGGATTCTGCTCTTCGCCTTCTCGTGGCTTGGAAGTCCGGCAGGAAGGGAAGGGGAGGCGGCAGCTGGGCTGAAAACGGAGCCAGAGCCACGCCACCGCTACCGCCTTCCTCCTTCCCCCAGCGCCGCCACCGCCCAGTAGGAGGGAGCCTAAAAGCTGAGGCGCTAGTCAGGCTCCCTCCCGAGGTGGGGAGACACGCCACCAAAGCCCACCATGGCCACTAAGGTGAGGAGACCACCCCGGCTGGCCTCCCCACTCACCCGCCCCAGGTTTTGGGAGCGCTGGCTTGGCCGCCCCCGCCCCCTTGTTTTGATTTGTGTTTTAAAATGAGTCGGGCGTATGTGTTCGTGGAAGCAGCAGCAGCGGCGAAAGCGGAGAAGATAGGGTGCGCGAGGGAATCCCGGGAGGAGGGCGAGGTGTGTCTGAGCTGGCCGGTAGCTCTTGCCCTTCCCCCTATAGCTGCCGCTGCTTTTCTGAGGTGGCGGGGCTGCGCACAAGGAACGCTGGGAGCCAGCTCAGGCGCACAGAGCAGCCTGCCCTGCCCTCTGCTCCTTCCCCGGCTCGGATCGGCTGGCGGCAGGCATGGTGGGGGTCAGGCGGGGGCGTCGCGCCAGCTGCGGTTGACTTTGCACCTCCGCAATTTTTATCAAGCAAATTTTGAATGGGGCACATGCGCAGTGCGGTGTGCATGCGGGGGGTTGTGTGCGTATGTGGGGGGGCATGTTGCATTATGGGTACTGGCACACGCGCACGCGATAGCGTGCACGCACTGCAATTTTTGGCTCGCAACAACAAAAAGGTTCACCATCACTGCCCTATACCATTTCTGAAAAATGGCAGTCCAATCTCTTCTTGAAAGTCTCAAGTGATGAAGCTGTTCCATTGGTTGATTGTTCTCTGTCAGAAAGTTCCTCCTTATTTCTAGGTTGAATCTCTCCTTGATCAGTTTCTATCCATTATTCCTTGTCTGGCCTTTGGGTGCTTTGGAGAATAGCTTGACACCCTCTTCTCTGTGGCAGCCCCTCAAGTATTGGAACACTGCTATCATGTCTCCCCTGGTCCTTCTTTTCGCTAGACTATCCATGCCCAGTTCCTGCAACCGCTCTTCATATGTTTTAGTCTCCAGTCCCCTGATCATCTTTTTTGCTCTCCTCTGCACTTTTTCTAGAGTCTCAATATCTTTTTTATAATGTGATGATCAAAACTGGATGCAATACTCCAGATGCGGTCTAACTAAGGCTTTATAGAGTGGTATTAGTACTTCACTTGATCTAGATTGTATCCCTCTGTTAACTTAGGATTGCATTGGCTTTTTTGGCTGCCGCTGCACACTGCTGGCTCATGTTTAGCTGGTTGTCCACTAGGACTCCAAGATCCCTCTCACAGTCACTGCTATTAAGCCTGGTTTCACCCAGCTCAAATCTGTCAAGATCCGTCTGGATCTTGAGCCTATCTTCTAGGGTGTTAGCTATTCCTGCCAGCTTAGTGTCATCTGCAAATTTGGTAAGTTCCCCTTCTATTCCCTCATCTAAGTTGTTTATGAAGATATTGAAGAGTACTGGGCCTAAGATGGAGCCTTGTGGTACCCCACTGCTTACTGCTCTCCACGTGGACTTGGACCCATTAAGGACTACTCATTGAGTACGGTTTACCAGCCAGTTGTGGATCCATCTGGTGGTGAGGTTGTCTATCCCAATTTCCCAATTGTCTATCCTTTTCTTAATGGGGACAAAATATTTGCTAGTGGGAGCTATTAAGAAAAAGTGAGTCTGCTTCCTGCCTCTAAAAAAACATGTTTCTCCATTTCTCATTTACGGAAATATAATATTCTGCCTTTTTTAATATTCCTCAAAATATTTCATTCTTCTAGGAGGGGGGCTTCCCACAAAATACAAGCCCCTTTAATGTGGGGGTCAGAAACAGCTATTTTCAAAGGTTAATGTTATCAATAAAGAATATTTTTAGCTCAGGGTTGAAATGAGAGGTCCTTCTGGTAATGAAACTTCTACAAGAAAACAACCAAGCTCAGAGAGCACCAAGTTAACATTTTCTCTCCCAAATTCAGGGAATATGATTCTTCCGGCTCCACGCAAACTCGGTGCCTGAGTTTCTAGGCAACACTTTCAGTATCTGATTTCAACTTCTCGTCTATCAAGACACGTAGGGGCCATTTCCGAAGTTCTGCGCAGAAAAACAGTAATCATCCAGTGGCAAAAACATCAGGAGAGAATTTGTGTTGTGACTGACAGCGGCCGCAAGCGGGCCTTTTCCACAAAACTTCCCGCGGAAAGCCCGCCCAGGTCGCGCCTATTGAGACACCATGCACCGTCGCGCGTTCTTGGGGCTTCGGGCCACCGCCGTCTCCTGGCTGTGGACAGGAAACAGCTGTACCTGCAGCCGACGTTGCAGCAGCGAACCAGGCACTCCGCAGCCGCGCTTGGTGCGGATCGGCTGCGCCTCAGGCTTCTGGGGAGACACGGCGGCCGCAGGTATTTCCGAGGAAGCCGCGCTAGGGGCAGGCTCGGCCGCAAAGCGCAGGCCCTTTTCTTTACGCCCGTCGACAGGCAGCTGCTAGGGCCGCTTATATGGCGAGATCTCTGCAAACTAAATCTGATTCGAAAAACCGGGGGACAGAAAACACTCGGCGCTCCACCCTCATGTTCCTATGTTGGGAAGAGAACTCGCCAACGCTCCTCAATGAACTGACTTTCGAATACACGCTACACGCATGCGTCGTAAGACCTTTCGCTTACGTCCTCTCGACGATTTGTCTTCTGACTAATCGTCGAGCCATCTGTATTTGTGCCATTATCAATTTGCCCAACTTCACGGCGCTACAGATATCCCAATGGAAGCTCGTCTGTATTCTGTACATTGCGCATTTCCACCATGGGCCTTCCAACAGGTCCCCTCTCCCAAAACTTCCATTTACTTCATTATGCCGCTCTTAAAATGACTCGCACCTGAGTTTTGGAGAATTGGAGTTTTGAACTGGAGAAGTCAAAAAACAAATCTTCCCATAGCCCGGAACTTTCAATCTAACTTTTTTCACATGCGTGATCTGAAAATAAACTGGAGTACCTGACTGCTTTTATTTTTTAGAGCAGTTTGGGAGAGTTGTTGAAAGATTAATCATTTGCCTTATACTGTATAATTCTTAAGCCTCTGAAAGAGTGAATGTTCATATTTAACAAGATGATCTTCAGAGTAAAAAAATTTGAACCCAGGAGGGATGATGTCTAAGAAGGGACACCGTGAATAAACAAGAAGCAAGGCTGAGAGCTCCTCCTTTATCCCCATTACACAACATTCTGGTGAATTTAGGAAACAGAACAGGAGAGGGCAGTTATATTGGAAGAGGATGTACAGTAAGCAAATCAAATGACATGCACAATATAATTTTATAATCATAAGAATGAAGGCAAAGTTCATAAGAGTAATTTCTCAGGTTAGCATGGACAAAATCTAACAAAATATATTTTCATAGGCAAGACACTTGGCAACTTTTAAGATGTGTGGACTTCAACGATCAGAAGGAATTTTGGGAGTTGAAGTCCAAACATCTTAAAGTTGCCAAGTTTGAAAAACATGACTTTAAGCAGTGGGGCTTTTACCCAAAGAAGTGGATTGGAGCTAAAAACACTTTTCATAGGTAAGGTGAAACTCCATCTGGTTTACTAATAATATTTGCAAGGCCAAATAAATTTGAGACAAAACTAGTAACCTGTATCTTAATGAAAAGCTTCATGGATATTTGAGAAATATGTTACTACATAAGTTCAATGAGATTTGGCATTGAGTTTTAAAAATTAATCCTCTCATATGGGAAGGAGTATATGCATATTTATCTTGTTTCTTGAATTACATTTTTATAATTATATAACACAGGGATGAGCAACTTTTGGAATTTATTGTGAATTCAATTTATTAAGGATTGTAGTAATTCTTTTTCATCATGTTGTGTAAGGGTAATGTCTAGATCTTTGTCCATATTAAAGTCAGTTTTCAACACAGTGTTAATATTGTTTGCTTAATGAAAGGCCGCATCTTGAATTGTTTCTATTTGTAATCTTTTTCTCTTGATTTTCTTTTATTAGTTCCTCAGATGCTCTACGGGGGAAAGCTGAATTTCCTGGTTTTTGATTACCTTTCTGAAATTACAATGTCTTTACTAGCTAGGGCAAAAGCGAAATCTCCAGTAAGTATATTTTTGCAATTTTTGGAAAATAAAACCTAGAAAAGAATCCATTCTATACCTATGAACTGTTAAAGCTGTAAGATTTGCGTAACAACTTTTAACTGATCTACTTTGTTTAGAATTTTTGAAATGCTAGTACAGTAAAATTTGAAAGAAATGGATCTTATCTGAACAGTGTTCCTGTAACTTAATTACTTCAATCTAAAATGCACTTTCTCTGCAGCTCTAATTGCATTATGGTTTGTATTAATAGCTTTTTTAGTTCTTTCGTTTCTTAAGGACAGCATTTGCTTAATTTTTTTCTACAGCTGAACAATTCAGAAATATTTCTTGTAGAGACAAAATGCAAAAATCTATGCCAAGTGGAAAATTTGCTTAAGAAAGAAGAGTAAGACTGAACTCTAACATAACCAGAGCCACTTAAATAATTTCAAGAGAATTATTCTGAAGTATTTTTATTACAGAAAACATGTCGGAAACCAGATCTTCAACTTCAATTAATTTCACTGTTCAAAAACAATTAGCTAGCAAAAGCCTTTGGTTTTTAGTCAGAAGTGCCAGCCATAAAAAGTTTAGAGTTTGGGAATGAATTTTTTGGAGCTGAATTGTAGTTTTCATTGCAAAAAGGAAATATCTAGAAATAGAACAAGATCTTTGCTGATGATTTGGTATATCTTCCTAGTTTAATTTCAGCTGTTTCCCTATCAATGACTTGCAGCACTTATTAGAGTCATCCAGTTCTTACAATAGCAGTAATAAATCCAGGCTTTTTACATTGTCATAGCAATGATGGGTAACATTGTAAGAAGCAGTAGGTCACTAAAGGGGAAATGGCTTTAGAAAGTACTCCCCTAAATAATTTGGGAAGATTGCATTGATACTTTAGAATGAGAGTTATCAATCAAGAATATTGATTTTTAAATGGCTTCAGACATGCATATGTCTATAAAAATCAGTACATAACAATTTAATTCTATTGGATTTTCTGCCTTTGAAAAATGGATTTTGCTATATTGTGCAGATGCAGGAATGGACTTAAGTTTGCAAAATAAGCAATTTTCTTATTCCATTCTGCTTTCTTATACAGTACATGCCCTATAAAGTCCCTCGACCAAGGATGTTTGAGATGGACTGCTTGTAAGGAAGGTGAATTTATTCTGCTGGCAGATGTTTTATTTATAGTGTGATTTTATAAAATCTGCAGGACATTGGTATTGTTAAGGTTTAATTTCAGCTATCAATTGAAGAATAATCTTTAAAAAATTGGATTTTGTTTTGGGGGGTAAATGGAAAATGGGGGGGAAATTGTTTCAACTGAGGAGGGTTTTATGGCACTGTAATGAACAACATAAAATAATATATTATCTGGTAAAATGCTTCGGTTTATTTGGGTGGGTTTTTTTTTTTTAGGATTTGGGATACATTCCTGATTTTGTATCAATTGCAATGGCTCCTTATATAAAGGACATACGCAGGAAAGGTATGTTGGGCATATTTTTATATTTTAAGCAGAAGTCATAATTTCATATTGATGTTTATAATAGTTAATGTTTATATTAACTAAGAAGTCACAATTATTTTCTTCCAATTTACAGTTTGAAATATTACATTTAATTATTTGGAGTCTTGGTTCATTGTCTATTAAGTTACAGCTGTTGAAATAGTAATGCCTTTTGTTGCTTTTTCAAATGTCAAGTCACAAACAATCCTTGGCCTTTGTGATCACTTAGTCTGTAGGTTCAAGCTGGTCCAGAATTTCTGCCAAGTTGTTTAAGATAGGCAGAACCAAAACCAGGCCTATGTGAATCTCACTTCCTCTTCCCTCTCCATATGTCAGGGGGCCAACCCACAAGTGATATTCCTTTTCATTTCTTCATATCAGTCTGCCCACCCACCAATCTTCTATTAGCCTCTTTGCTCCCAAGCCCTGGATATTCAAGCCACCATCTCACCCTCCCCCATCCCTTTCCTTCTTCCCCATGACCATCATTACCCAATCAAAGCACATCCAAGTTTGCCACAAGCAACCCCTCCATCTTTGCAGCAATTTATTTTTCTTACCTCCTATTTGCTACTCAAGCACAGCATGTCCAAGCTGCTGATCCACCATCTCATTTTTCTAACGGCTTCTTTTTCATACATTCCTGTTACCACGTCACCGATAGATGGTATATCCAAGCCACTTCTTTCCTCTATACTTCCATTGCCCCACTTCCTCCTGATGTCATCATTGATTATTTTTCCCACTCCAAGCTAAAGACTTCCTTTTGGAATGTCTTTTGTGGAACCATGTCTGACTGAAACACACATATCTCAGACTCATACTTCTCAAAACTAGCTGTACCATACACAGGATATGTATATGGAACATTTTGCATTCCATGATGTGCCTGGTTGCTATCTTCTTTTTTCATAAAGCAGCCTAATCTATTTTCTGTCTTGTTAATTCAGAATTTTCCAGTTCAAATACAAGAAAGGAAATCTAACTTTATATAAGTTGGGATCTTTGTGTCAAATGCAGTTTCTGATGGAAAGAAGATGGCAGCATGACAAAAGCTCTGTCCTTACAATTATTTCTAAAATTCTCTTTCAGTTTATAAACAAAAAATCTGAGGGCAATCATGAGATATACAGTATGTGACTTTTTAAAGTCTAAGTAGAATAAGCGGTTAAAATAATTTATAGTAATTTGGTAGGTAATTACACATATAACAGTCTGAGCAACTTAATGAGAAATCAAATGATAGTAAACCTTTGATTTAATAGGTATAGGTTTAATAGGCTACATGTTATAGATAAAAATATACTGAATACAAAGAAGTTATCTGATGAATCAGCTCTTTTCAGAAGGGACATTCATTGTTAACAGGAAATGGGCATTTGGTTTTAACAGGTATCTGTTCTCATTAGTCCCTTAAATTAGGGTTTGGGTATATGTCTTAGCTATGTGCCCACTGTTATGAAGCTTTAATCTTGTTTAGGTGTTCGTGTTATCAGTAATGCTGGTGGAATGAATCCACTTGGGTGTGCTGCTGCTCTTCACCAAGTTGCCAGAAATGCTAATGTTGACTTGAAGATAGCTGTTATTACTGGTGATGATTTGATGGGAGAGGTATTTCAATATTTTGTAAAATGCTGATTGTTTAAAACTAGTAATTTTACTAAGTTTGGTACAATTAAAAAAAACCCAGTTTTGATTGCTATATGATTGAATCCTGATCAAAATCATGGTATTTTCATTAAACTCTTATTCCCCAACTTGCTACCAGTTACCACAGTCACTGAAATGTATCACATGGTATATATATAATTTTGCACCAGCAATGCACAAACTTAATAGTATGGTCCAAAATCTGTTTAATTTTTTAAAATGATAAATCTATTATTAAAAAGGGATTATAATTGATAAAGTACCATAGAATCTTCTGCATATGTACTTAGATGAAGATTACTAGTAAGACTATATCCCTGCAACTTAGCTTTTTCTTGCAATGAACTTTATTCAGTTGTAGACTCAAGAAACAGAAGCATCTTTGATCTCTCAAAGCTTGCAGCCAAAATCCTTAACGCCTATAGGTGAAATCTTCTCTGTTCTTCAGCTACCTTTCCAAATACGATCTGCAACACCACTATGCTATTTTGTGTCTAACTTATCATCTACCACCTTTGTTAAGAAGAATATAAGTTACAGGTTTAAAAGGGCTCATTGCAAACAATCTCACATGACTCAATTTAATTTCAACAATTTATCCGATTTAAATTGTACATGTTCTGCAGATGAATTGATGTATTTATCAATAGCAACAATTCTGCAAGCAAGATCAAATACAGTAGGTTTGTTTCCTACTCACTTGGCTAAATATGGAGTTAAATTCAGATAAATAGATAGTTCTTAGTAACTCTGTCTATATCTTAACCAGGGGTGGGTTCTAACTTACCTCGTTGCCGGTTCGTTTCCTCCCGCGCCACGTGGGCGCGCCTCGGTGCGCATGCGCTTCACGCGCGCATGCGCAGTGCCAAAAAATCGGAAAAAATCCCCCCCCAAAAAATCCAAAAACAACATGGTGACGCATGCGCAGTGCCGGAAACTCTGCTTCTGCGCATGCGCAGAAGAAAAAAAACCCAGAAAAAAATTCAAAAACAAAATTTCAAAAAAATTTCAAAAAAAAAAAAAGAAGGCGGCGCCCACGGACCTGCAGCAACCGAACCGGCTCTGTGACGTCACCGGGACGTCACCACCGGGTCACTACCGGTTCGGGCGGACCCGTCCGAACCGGGAGGAACCAACCG
>QLTV01000391.1:392372-404813 GCA_003457575.1 Thermophis baileyi
TGCCTGTTACTTCCTTGCTATCTTCTCTCTTTAGTGGAATGATTGTTTCCTTGACTTTTTTCTTGTTATTTATATGTTGAAAGAAACTTTTTTATTATCGTTGACTTTTGTTGCAAGTCTTTGTTCATTCTGAGCCTTTGTTTTCCTGACTTCATCTTTGCAGATTTGGCCTATCTGCTGATATTGTGTCTTAGTTATGTGTCCCTCTTTCCATTTTTTTTTACTTATCCTTTTTGTCTTTCAGTTTATCAAAGAGATATTTGTGCAACCATGCTGGTTTCTTCTTGGATTTCTTGTTTTTCTTTTTTAGTGGTGTTGTGTTGGACTGGGCTTCTGTGATCATATTTTTCAATGTTTCCCATGCTTCTTGAGTTGTTTTGCCCTTTAGGATTTTTATCCATGAAATTTAGGTTAGGCTCTCTGCGAGTTTGTTAAAATCAGCTGTTTTAAAGTTTAAGACACTGGTTGGATTATATTATATTGCTTGTGTTTGCATTATATTGAATTCCAGTATGACGTGGTCACTCTGACCGAAGGTTCCGGCAACTTCAACTCCCTCTATAACTTCTTCCCTATTAGTAAGAATTAGGTCCAGTATAGTTTTTCCTCTAGTTCATTCCTCTACCTTTTGGATGACAAAGTTGTCAGCTAAGTTGGTTAGGAATCTGTTCGCTCTCCCACTTGTTGCAGAGTTTGTCTCCTAGTTGATATCAGGGTTGTTAAAGTCTCCCATTACTACTGTTGTATGTTGCCTACATACATTTGTTAATTGATTAACAAAGAGTTGATCTATTTCTTCTACTTGGTTGGGTGGCCTGCAGTATATGCCTATAGCAGTGATGCCGAACCTTTTTTTCCTCGGGTGTCAAAAGCGCGTGCGTGCGCGCGCGCTATCGCGCACGCCTGCATGCCCACACCCATAATTCAATGCCCCCCCACACCCCACACCCCTGTGCATGCGCGCATGACCCCCCCACTGCTTCCCCGCCCCCACGAATGCCCGTTTCCCGACTTCCGGTGGGCCCGGTAGGCCCGTTTTTCGCCCTCCCCAGGCTCCAGAGGCTTTCTTAGAGCCTGGGGAGGGTGAAAACGGCCTCCCACGCCCCCCGGAGGCCCTCCGGAGGCCGAAAATGTCCTCCCAGAGCCTCCGTGCGAGCCGAAAATCATTACTGGAGCTGAGCTAGGGCAACGGCTCGCGTGCCGGCAGATATGGCTCCGCGTACCACAGGTGCCATAGGTTCGCCATCACGGGCCTATAGCAATGTCATTCTCCCCCGCCCTTTTATATTGACCCATATGGATTCTAGGAGGTTTTCATCCTTGGTTTTGTGTATTTTTGTAGAGATGTAGTTATCTTTTATTTATAATGCAACTCCACGCCCTCTTTTGTTAGGTCTGTTTCTTTGGAATAGTTTGTATCCTTCCATCAGTATATTCCAGTCATGAGTTTCATCCCACCAAGTTTCAGTAATGGCAACTATATCATATCTGTCTTCATGTACTAGTACTTCAAGTTCACCCTGTTTGTTCCCTAAACTTTGAGTGTTAGCGTATAGGCATTTGAGTCCTTTGTTGGTCTTGAGTATGTTTCTTATATCTCCTACTTTGTAACTGGGATTTCACATCCTTTCCATCACTCTATTTCATTATGTTTTTCTTTTTTTATTTCTTTTTTCTCTTTGCTTCCTTCTTATGTGATTGGTTATCTAGTGGTTTTTACTTGGAATTAGGTTCTGTAGGTTGTGAAGATTGGCCCTCCTCCCTCCTCAATTTTAGTTTAAAGCCCTTTTGATAAGATGAGCCAGTTGTGTTCTGATTATATTGTTTCCAGTTCTTGTGAGGTGCAGTCCATCCCTTGCCATTAACCCTTCATCTAGGTCAAGGGTGTCTAACTCACGTTGTCACGGCAGCGTCACGTGACATAACGGGACTTTTTCCCCCTTCGCTAAACCGGGCATGGGCATGGCCAGCGTGTGACGCATCCGGCCCATGGGCCGGGATTTTGACAGCCCTAATCTAGGTAATGCAGACCATGGTCTAGGAAGCTGAAGTTCTATTGACAACACAAGTTTTTAAGCCAGTGGTTCTTTTCTAAAATCCTTTGCTCCCTCATTGGATGTTGGCCTTTTGTTGGAAGTATAGATGAAAACACCACTTGTGCTCCTAATTCTTTAACTTTCTTCCCTAGCTGTTCGTAATCTCTTGTTATTGTTTTCAGATTCATTGTTGTGTCATTGGTTCCCACATGTAGGAGAAGAAAGAAAGAAAATTATTGCAGTGGATGGATACTTTTAATTTTTGAGCCAGATTAAAAATATATTCCATATTGTTTTAATTTGTGAGGTATTACTTCATGAAATGATGCAATCTCCAGTGTAAAGAGCAAGGAACTATGATACATCCACTACAAATTTTGCACAGACACTAAGTAGTAATGCTATAATAATCAAACTGAAAAGAAGAAATATATACTGTGATAGACATTTTGAGAAAACTAGAGATGCTTGATTAAATAATTTTTAATACAGCTTGCTTTGATTATCATCTATAAAGTCACTCTTTCTGAAGCATTTAAGATACTCACTTTAGATATTTAGTCCTGTTGGTGCTGTCCAAGATTTGCTTGAAATACAAAGATGCTATGATGATTGGGCTGATTATTGAACTCTAGTGTGTCTGCATGGTCTGTTCACAGTCTTAGGAATTTTTGTCGCAGTCCCTAGTGCCATTTGTTGCAAAGAGGTATCTGTATTGGTTGGTTTGGCTTGCTTTCTTCAGTCTTCCATCCATTTGATACTTTAAGTTTAAAAATAAGACTTTTTTTCCTGAGACGAAGCATGTACATGACTCATGATTGCTACTTTTTTGTCCTGTCCTGGCTGAATGACTGAATGTTTTACCTTGTAAATGAAGAGCGCCCGGCAGGGAAAGCTTTTGCATTTGCAAAGCTCTCTCCTGGAGAGGAGCCCTTTGCTGTATTTGTTTTGTCAATGTTCTCACTACAGGAACTAGAAACTCCAGTATTTTTATTTTATTTTTGGCAGCTAGAATCTGTCAGGCTATCTAAGATTTTAATGAGTAATATAGCAATCTGGTCTCTCCACACATCATCCTTAGTGAAGCATGCAAACCAGCATCTGCATTTCCTGCGTCGGATGAGAAGAGCACATCTTTCTCCTTCTGTCCTGACCATTTTTTACAGAGGCATGATTGAGAGCATTTGGAACTGAACTGCATCACTGTTTGGCTTGGTGGTGGCAGTGCCTCAGATAGAAGGTCCATACAGAGAGTGGTAAAGACAACTGAGAAGATTATAGGAAACTCGCTTCCTATATTCCTATAAGCAGTATTCAGGATACTGCTTATAAGCACTATGTGCTTAGAGCTCGAAGCATTGTTAGAGACCCCACATACCCACTTTACAATCTGTTTCTGTTGTTCCCCTCTGGGTGGAGGTTTCGAAGTATTTCTAGCAGATTCTATAACACCACCAGATTCTATAACAGCTTTGTTCCCTATGCCATCCATCTGGTAAACTCGCAAGGTTCATTTTTCTCACCATGTACACGTATACATCTGAACTAGACTGTGTTGTTTCTCTGTGTCATATATGAGAGTATGTGGGAATAATCATAATTTTTATTTATTTATTTATTTTGTCATGTTTATATAGTGTATATTGGAGGTGGTGACCCTTTGAGAGCTGTTTGCAATGAAATTTCATTTTAATGTATGCCGATTAGTGTACATTTAAAATGACAATAAAGTTATTCTAAGTCTAAGTCTAAATTGTTTCTTCAGCGCAACACCAATCAGCAGAGCTCTTGATCAAGGAGCAGATATTGTGGTGATTGGAAGATGTGTTGATAGTAGTCTTGTGTTGGGACCGCTAATTCATTCTGTAAGTGTGGATCAATATTTTTAAAATAATTTCTTTTTCTACTAGCCATTTTACCAGACTAAATACAGGTTGTCCTTAATTTACGACCACAATTGAGCCCAGAATTTATGTTGCTGAGAAATTTGTTAAGTGAGTTTTGCTCATTTTATAACTTTTCTTGCCACATTTGAATCACTGCACTAATTTAACTGTGTTAAATTAGTAACACAGTTGTTAAGTGAATCTGGCTTCCCCATTGACTTTGCTTGTCAGAAGTTCGCAAAAGATGATCACATGACGCCAGGACAGTGCAACCGTCATAAATATGAACCAGTTGTCAAGCATTTGAATTTCAATCACATGACCACGGGGATGCTGCAATGGTCATAAGTGTGAAAAATAGTCATAAGTCATTTTTTTCAGTACTGTTGTAACTTTGAATGGTCACTAAATGAACTGTTGTAAGTTGAAGACTACCTGTATCGGTCATCTTTATGAATTTTTATACAATTCCAACTGTTTTTTCTACAGCTGTTGAAACCAGCGTGTTTTCATTATAATGCAGCATTCGTTCTTCCTAGTATAATAAGTATGACTTGACTTGTCTTTCCCTTCAGAAAAATCACACATCTTCTTTCACACAGCCACCACTTATCCCAACCATAAGAATCCACAATAATTCCTGTAACAAAGCTAGCATATACACTACATAGGATGTAAATTTCACTTCCCTTCTTCAAGCTCACACTTATCCTTCCTCCCAACCCAAGCCCCATATACATATTGACATATTTATTTGTTCCACACTATAAACTTCTGGCAATAAACACTTTCTGCTGCTAATTTTTGTAGCAGAAGCTAATGTTCTCCTCTTAGTGTGATTTCTTTTTCTTAGTGCAGTTTCTTCCCAGTGCAAGTCTTAAAAGATTTAAGGGCCAGGCATTTTTATGGGATATTTGCTTCTGCAGATGCTGTATTGGTAGTATAGGTAGTCCTTGATTTATGACCACAATTGAGCCCAAAATTTCCATTGCTAAGCAAGATAGTTGTTGAGTGAGTTTTGCCCCATTTTACAATCTTTCTTGCCATAGTTGTTAAGTGAATCATTGTAGTTGTTAAGTTAGTAACATGGTTGTTAAGTGAATCTGGCTTCCCCATTGACTTTGCTTGTCAGAATGCCACAAAAAGGTGATCACATGATCAAAATTTGAATGCTTGGCAACTGGCTCAATATTTATGATGATTGCAAGTCATATATATAAGCCAGTTGCCAAGCATCTGAATTTTGATCATGTGACCATGGGGATGCTGCAATGGTCATAAATGTGAAAAACAGTCATGAGACTCTTTCTTTCAGCACTGTTGTAACTTCGAACAGTCACTAAACAAACTGTTGTAAGTCGAGGACTACCTCTACCAGTATTATTTGTTAATTGCAGAACTACGAATTCTTACATTTCAAGTCAGAATGAAATTTCATAATGTCCATCTTTCCTATATTTAAAAGAGAAGTAAAGCAAACACAACCAAACACAAACTCAATTGCAGAAAATACGACTTCAGCAACAGAGTGGTCAATGCCTGGAATGCACTACCTGACTCTGTGGTTTCTTCCCCAAACCCCCAAAACTTTACCCTTAGACTGTCTACTGTTGACCTCACCCCATTCCTAAGAGGTCTTTAAGGGGCCTTTAATATGCATTTCCATACCTTTAATAGGTATGGAAATATTTACATATACATAGGTTAGTTTTCTGTAATAGCTTTACTCTAAATTAAATATACATCTGTTAAGAAATAGTTATGTATATGATAAACTGAAATTTGATTAATTTAGATTTCTTACACTGATACAACTATGAATTCAGATTCTGAAATACACAAAACTTTTAAGCTTGTGACTGTGACATATTTCTTATAGTTTACAAAAAAAATATGGTATGCATTGTTCTTTTTCTTTTGACCCAAGAAAATCCAGTTAATTTCAAAGAGAGATTTTTGCTAATGCTGTTTCCCATTCTATATTTTACAAATATGTGCTGCTTTTCAAACTAATACAGCATCGTTAACTTTTCTGTCATCTGAATTTCTTTAACTACAACTTGCAAACAATTCAGCCCACCACAAGATGGCAGAAATGGTCAACTTAAGAAAAAACAACCAAAAAACATGTTTAAATTAAGGGGGTTCTTTTTGACTTAGAAACCATGTGCAAGAAACCATATTAACAAGTTAGGTTTGAAAGGTTTTGCACTGGATCCTGTTTTAAAGATATTTGGAAGTCGGATGGATGGATGGATGGATGGATGGATGGATGGATGGATGGAGGGAGGGATGGATGGATGGATGGATGGATGGATGGATGGTGTCAGATCTGCCTAGTTCGGCTTGGGGCCTCATAGGCATCCTGCCTTTGAAAGTAGAAGGGGTGAAGGATGAAAGGGCAATAAAGCTTTGTGTGTATGTGATAGAAAATCGGAATGTGGGAAATGACAGGTGATATGGACCAGGGCAGCCGGATCCTGTTTCTACCAGCATCCCACAACCAGGAACCTTGAGAAATATGTTAATTGCCCCCAAATATCTCAGAGTTCTCAAAACACCTTGGTGAGCTCCGGTTGGCTGGTAACGGACTGGTCACGGGAGGAGGGATGGGTTGGGGGCACCTACACATTTTTGTATCTAGCGAGCATGGTAAATTTCAGAGCTGGCTTGACTTTACTGCAACCAACATTCTTAGTAAAAGAACCCTTTCCTTTAACCAAATGGAGTCAAAGGCTTTTCTTTCCTAAGAGATCAGAGTGGGGCAGGTCTGACAGGATATATGGATGGATGGATGGATGGATGGATGGATGGATGGATGGATGGATGGATGATAGATAGATAGATAGATAGATAGATAGATAGATAGATAGATAGATAGATAGATAGATGATAGATAGATAGATAGATAGATAGATAGATAGATAGATAGATAGATAGATAGATAGATAGATAGATGATAGATAGATGGATGATAGATAGATATGACACACACACACACAAATATACATATACAAAGAGTCTCACATTATGAAGTTCCAAGATGCTTCTTCATCCTTAACTGGTGCTTACTAAGACTCTATTGTTAATTACTTGCTTTCAGGCAATTCAGCAACATATAACCTACAAGGTAGTATTGGATTGGATTGAAATACCTTGTTGGAAGTAAGGATCTGAAATTCAAAGGAAGACATATTAATTTATTCATTTCAAGCATTATCCATTAAACTCTTGGAGTAGTTAAATCTTTCCATAATGAAGTAATTACATCTGAGTTTAGAGAAGAAATTTGTTCAAATTTTATTATAGATTTTTCCCCCAGTATGTGCATTTATCACTGGATTGTTCTTAGAATATGAGCCATATTAAGCTTTTGTGAAGATACTATCAGTGAAGTACTAAAAATAATTTTGTCACTAAGTAAGTTTATATCAATTTCCTTATATAAATTCTACTAGAATTTCTATTGGAATGTTGCCTGCTTAAAAATAAGAAAATAAGCCAGTTTAGTCTTTTAAGTACAATTTTAATTTGATTTCACTTTAAATACACTAGTCTTACAATAACATAGTTCCAACATGTCCTAGATACAGTAGGTGTTCTGTAGCTACAGACCTAGAATTCAGGCTCTTCATAAGGAACGATATGTTGAAACTGGGGAGGGTTTTTTTTGTGGAATGAGATTTATTCACCATTTCAAGAGCTGATGGCCACTGAATGTTTAAAAATATTCAGTAGTACAGATCAACTGTGGCATGGCTAAGATAATAGAGAGCTTGTTTAATTATGGGAAACTAGTGCTAATAAGAGAGAGAGAGAGATATCACACACACACACACACACACACACACACACACACACACACACACACAAATATACATATACAAAGAGTTCCTCTTTGAGGGAGATGGGCAATTTAGAAATGTGAAATGTGTGTGTATATACCCATACCTACACACACACACACACATATATGTGTGGGTCTGTTTCTGTGTATGCCTGAGTGTGTGTGTGTGAAAGAGAGAGAAAGAGAGAGAGAAAGAGAGAGAGAAGTGCGTATATGTAGTGCTACCTTCCTCTTTTCCCTTTGTTGGTCTAATTGTGAAATATACAACCTAAGTGAAAGACATTTATTTCCAATGGATTTCTAGGTCACTAGAGTATTTTCTCTGCTTACTGCATACAGTAGTTGCACAGGCAATTTATAAAAACGGGAAAAAGGAAAATGGATGGATTATGGAGGGTGTCCATGAGCAATGTATTCCTATAATGCCTCTTTCATATTGTATACAAGTGAGCATGCATAAAAGAGGAAACTGGGAAATAGCTGATTTTTTTATGAGCTTTGGAAATCTGTTGCAGATTCTGCTTTTGTGATTTAACATTCTTTTCACTATTTAATTCTATTTCAATGTGTATTTTTAAACATTATTTTTCTAGTTTGGATGGACTAGAGATGAATTCAGCCTATTAGCAGCGGGAAGGTAAATATCATCTTTGTTTCAAAGAATACTGTTAACTTTAATACTGTTAAAATAATACAATGGTCAAAATCCCTGAAGCAATTAATAATTATGATATTTCAAAGTCTCTTTCAAAAGGATATCAATTTAGATGTAATAAAGATTTGTTTGTCTAAATATTGGATATTATACAGTAGAAACTTTCAATAAATGTTAAGGTTTTAAACTCACTTCATTAAAATCATTTAAATATCAAATGTGATTTTTAGTCTTGCAGGTCATCTGATTGAATGTGGTGCTCAATGTACAGGTGGAATATTCACTGACTGGCATACTGTGCCAAACTGGTATGTTTATTGTTCTGTAAGATACATGTTGGTGAATATTTTTGTAATATATTTTAATACTTAGATTGCTGAATGATAGCGTTATAAAGACATTATTCAGCCTATGATCATATTAATATCTCTGCAAAAAATAATGTTGTCACTAAGTAAGCTTATATCAATCTCCTTATAGAAATTCTATTAGAATTTCTATTGTTTCCTGCTTAAAAATAAGCTAGAAAATAAGCCAGTTTAGTCTTTTAAGTACAATTTTAATTTGATTTCACTTTAAATACACTAGTCTTACAATAACATAGTTCCAACATGTCCTAGATAGGTGTTCTGTAGCTACAGACCTAGAATTCAGGCTCTTCATAAGGAAATATATGTTGAAACTGGGGAGGGTTTTTTGTGGAATGAGATTTATTCACCATTTTAGGAGCTGACAGCCTCTGAGTGCTTAAAAATATTCAGTAGTACAGCTCAACAATAGCATGGCTAAGATAATGGAGAGCTTGTTTAATTATGTCATCTCCTGGGAAACTAGTGCTAATAAGATTTTTATGGAACTTGGAGTAGAAGGTAAGACTGAAAAAAACTGCTGGGTCCTGGGAGAGTGCAGTGGTAGATGTTATTATGTTTATTCCTCCTTAGAATTAATGCCTTGTGATAAGAAATCTTGCCAATTGGCACTTGTTTATGTGATCCATCTTTAAATAAAAGTTACTGACAATGCTAAAAAATCAATTGTGCCATTACAATCTGCCCACAGTAGTCAATTTGTGAATTGGTTCTAGCTCATAATGTGTTAGTGTGTTTCATTATAGCATAGCATTATTTTATCACTGCTTTGTTTCATACTTTGATTTTTAATAAGCTGTCATGTTGTCATGTTCATGTCCATGAAGATGTGGCTGCAATTTGTTAAAGCTGCTATAGACTATAAGCCACAACATCCTCCATTTTGTCCTTGTTCTTTCTTTCTGGCAACTCTTTCACCTACATGAAATGCAATGTGTTTGCAATCTCTACTGCATTATGATTGCAATATGGCTGACTCTGAATACCTCAATTAGTTGAAACTTATACGGGTAGGAAATATAGGCACTGAACCTCATATAGGTTGACTAGGAATTGTTCTGAGAAGTGGGCAAAGAATGTTGAAGATTGCAAAGTGGCTGATAACTTGGGAAAAATACATTTTTCTCATAATACATTTGCTTGAATTAAATCTCACCAAAGCTGCAATGTAAAAGTGAGATGCAACAAAAGCAATTAATATCCGATTGTTTTGTGATACTTTTACTGCAACATGAAAGATATTGTGGTATATGTTTTCTTGGACTGATATTGCTCACATACTGATAGCTCTTTTTAAGCTTTGATACTTTTGTCTCTTTTCTGTATCTAATTGGTTTATTCAGTTGATCATTTGGTTGTCTGTATGATTAAATTAAGGAGCTGAGCTAAAAGGACTTTTTTTTTTAAATGGTATACATTTTGATAATTTGTTTACCACTGTTTTTTTAACCACATAAACATTCCCATGAAATACATTATTGATATACTTTCTATATAATTAAATTTTAATATTTTGAACTTTTAGGCATAACATCGGTTTCCCCATAATAGAAGCTTCTTCTGATGGAAGTTTTATTGTATCCAAAGCACCTAACACAGGAGGCCTGGTGACTTTTGGCACTGTGGCAGAACAGTTGGTATATGAAATAGATAATCCTAAAGAATATCTCTTACCAGATGTCACATGTGATTTTTCTCAAGTCTCCCTTACTGAAATTGCAGGTCAGTGTCTGCTGATATTGGATTATTCTAGGGAAATGACAGGGGTGGTATACAGTTTTATTGTTGTTTGAGAAGAAGAATGCTTTTATGTGAATGTCATAACAGGAATAGAACTTCTGTGAAAGGTTTACTCATTCATAGTGTTCCCATTGTCTACGTAAGGCTGGCTGGGGAATTCTGAGAGTTGAACTCATACACATTATAGTTGCTAAGGTTGAGAAACACTGGTTTGAAGAATTATGATGTGCAGATTTTGATGCAGAAGGAAATGCAGAGTGCTGGTGGTGGAGTGAGTGTCACATCATACATACTTGCATTGTGGAACTTTTTTCCATTTTAACGTATCAATGTGTGTGTGTCAAATCAGGTATTGTAAATACTGACTTTAAATTCATGTTCATGTCTAACAGCACAAAACAGAAAACTTGAGATGGAGATCCATGGGTGGGAATCAGACAAAGAAGGTTAAATGATTATTATTTACATAGGTCTGGCAGACTTTATGACATAATTTTGCCTTTGCACAGAAGTATGTCATGATGCACATGTTGTAATTTTCATTTCATCATGACTTGCTAAAAACAGTGATGAAATCAGCCTTAAACTGGGGGCACCCTATTCACCTTGACTCTTAGTTTATTTTTTAAAACTTTCATTGGAAAAAAATCTCATTGCATATTTCATATTATTAGTAAAAGCTAAACCTTGCCAGTATGTATTTAATCTGAATAATACAATGCAAATGTTAATGGAATGGAAGGAAGAGGAAAAAGTGTTAGTCTTAAGTGAAAAGTTAAATAAAAGTTTCCCCCAAAATTGAGTTCAACTCTTGGTGACTTTGAACTGTGTAATTTTGAGGAGGAAACAATCTAGAAATGATTTTCTAGTCCTTCTTTTGGGACATTTTATCTATTTCCTAGCCTAGCCTAGCCTATAGCCTTGAGATTTCCTGGCGCTTTTACCAACTACATTTCTGCTTAGCTTTTTGAGAAAGGCCAATGCTGCTACTTTCTGAACTCCAAATCAATAGACATGCAATGCATTCATAACTACCTATCAGAAATATGCAGTATCTGAATTATACCAAGATTATTGCATATTTATTGCATGTTTTAAATGAAGTTTAATGACTTCTAATGTAACAATGCATGGAATGGAGAGAGATTATGCAGTAATGGGTTTTGCATGCATCAAGTGAGAAAACGATCAAGAGATCTGGAAAAGATAATTCTCCAGGGCTGGCCGAGCAACACCTAAACAATACATGTTCAAAATGACAGTGGGAAAGGAGTTTGATAAAAGGAAATAAACCAGAGTTATATTATTCCCTGACATTGATAGAAACTGATTTGAAAAGGTCTGCCAACTTTAATAGCTATTGCTAATTATTTATTTGCACACTGTACTGCTTTATGATTGCAAAGTCATTGATTTTTGCCTACATTTCTGAATTTAAAACCTTATATATCTCTTTTGCCAAACTTTTCATTATTAATATTTTAACATTAATTTTTAATCTTTTGCATGCAATTTTAAAATATTGTTCCTCCATCATGTACTCATCAGAGCAGAAAGGCGGGATATCCATTGAATCTATATATATAAAAGCGAAAACCACTCACGCATTAATCACGAAATCTCCAGAACCGTAAAGCCTACAAATTTGAAATTTGCCACGTATGTTCCTCTTGGCTTCTAGGTGCTCACTAAGAAAGGATTTTTCAAAATGACCATCGCAGCATGAGTATTTCTTATATTAATATTAACAAGCTCTGATGCTAAGGAGTTCTACTCCCCCCTCCCCACCTGAAAAGAAATCTGATCCAAATGCAAAACACAAGCAGAGGAGTTTCAGTTTCGCTTTTGCTTTCACAGCAGCAAGCAGCTTTACTACAGAACAGTTGAGCTAAGCCACGCTAGCCAGATG
>QLTV01000391.1:405650-419862 GCA_003457575.1 Thermophis baileyi
TGGGGGGGGCTGGGGGGGGGCGGGGGTGGGGGGCGGGGGGCGGGGGGGGGGGTGGGGGGGGGGGTTGCGGCGGCAGGGGGGGTCGCGGGGGGGTCACGGGGGTCACAGCATTAGAAAGGTTGAGAACCACTGGCTTAAGCCCATCTATTTCGTTGTTACACTTACAATAATGTCTTCATCTGTAACAGAAACTTAGCTTACCGTCTCTAACGAAATAATACAGTCCCTTTTTTAACTACTCATTAATTTTCAAGCTTTAACTGTCAATTTATCAAGCCCCATCACATAGTTTCGTAGCGAAGCACGGGTATCAGCTAGTAACTAAATAAACAAGGTTTTACTGGATGTATGCTGCCTTTGGTCAATGAAGCATTAATGATGCTAATAGGCCAGTTTTAATATACTCCTTGCATGATATCAGTCTATTGGGCAAGGATTCAAAGAACATAAAACTAACCTAAATATTTTCTCAAAATGTGCTTTATTTGCTCAAAATTGCCTCATTAAGCAGTAGCTGCATTTAAGCAGTGTATTTTAAAAAATAAGAATTAAAATATTTTAACCTTCGAATGAACTTCTAGTTTGTAAATGGCCCACTATGACACATTTGAACTCCAAATGAACTTTCACATGAACTTTCAGTTAGTTATTCTACTAGAAATTGAACAGATGGAAAGTAGACAGATTTCTGAAATATCTTTAGATATAAGTGCTGTGACATGTACTCTAGAAAAAGGACTGCAGGCCTTACTACTTTAATTGTTTACTTTAGTAAATAGTTCATATGGCAGGATTAGATAAAGCATTTGGGTGAACTTAGTGATGCTCTTTTTAATATTTTAAGAGTGATTCATTTTGTAATATAACTGGAACCAAAATTCTATTAAAAGCAAAATACTATTTGTTTTTAAAGGCATATTTGAGCTAAGTAGAATGTTAAGGGTACAATTACACTGCACATGAGTCTACTTAAAACTAAATTTCAGAAAGTTGATGTGATGTAATCCCATTAAACTGAAGTGTAATTTTATATTCTTTTATGTTGTTTACATTTTTTTCAGAGTAGATACTGGCATTTAAATGCTTAAATGTAAAATATTTATAAAATATAGAATAAATTTAAAGACATTAAAATACTATTCAAAATAGTGAAAGAACCCACTGAAATATAATATTCTGAATAGAATGGGATAGGGATAGGGATAGGGATAGAACAGAACAGAACAGAACAGAATAGAATAACAGAGTTGGAAGGGACCTTGAAGGTCTTCTAGTCCAACCCCCTGCTCAGGCAGGAAACCCTATACCATTTCAGACAAATGGTTGTCTAATCTCTTCTTAAAAACTTCCAGTGTTGGAGCATTCACAACTTCTGGAGGCAAGTTGTTCCACTGATTAATTGTTCTGTCAGGAAATTTCTTCTTAGTTCTAAGTTGCTTCTCTCCTTGATTAGTTTCCATCCACTGCTTCTTGTCCTGCCCTCAGATGCTTTGGAAAATAGCTTCATTCCCTCTTCTTTGTGGTAACCCCTGAGATATTGGAACACTGCTAACATGTCACCTCTAGTCCTTCTTTTCATTAAACTAGACATACCCAATTCCAGCAACCATTCTTTATATGTTTTAGCCTCCAGTCCCCTAATCATCTTTGTTGCTCTTCTCTGCACTCTAGAAAGTCTCAACATCTTTTTTACATTGTGACGACCAAAACTGGATGCAGTATTCCAAGTGTGGTCTTACCAAGGTATTATAAAATGGTATTAACGCTTCACGTGATCTTGATTCTATCCCTCTGTTAACGCAGCCTAGAAATGTGTTGGCTTTTTTTGGCAGCTGCAGCATGCTGCTGGTTCTTATTTAAGTGATTGTCCACTAGGACTCCAAGATCCCTCTCACAGTTACTACTATTGAGCGAGGTACCACCTATACTATAACTGTGCATTTGGTTTTTCTTGCCTAAATGTGGAACCTTACTTTTTTTACCATTGAATTTAATTTTGTTACGGTAGATAGCGTCCAATGTTCAACTCTGTCAAGATCCTTCTGTATCTTAAGCCTATCTTTTGGAATGTTGGCTATTCCTGGCAGCTTGGTGCAAATTTGATGAGTTCCTCATTTATCCCCTCATCCAAATAACTGATGAAGATGTTGAAGAGTACTGGGCCTAAAACAGAGCCTTGGGGTACCCCATTGCATACTTCCCTCTATGTAGATATTGTTCCATTGAGAACTACACGTTGAGTGCAGTTCGTCAGCCAGTTATGAATCCATCTGGTGGTGATGCTCTCTAACCCACATTTTTCTATCTTATCAAGTAGTAGTTTGTGGTCTACTTTATCAAATGCCTTACTGAAGTCCAAGTAAATTATATCAACAGCATTCCACTGGTCCACTTATTTTGTCACTATGTCAAAGAATGCAATAAGATTTGTCTGGCATGATCTGTTTTTGACAAACCCATGTTGGCTTTTAGTTATTACTTTGTTTGCCTCTAGGTGTTTACTGATTCGTTGCTTGATTATCTTTTCCAGAATGTTCCCAGGTATTGAGGTCAGGCTGATAGGTCTGTAATTTCCTAGATCTATTTTTTTTCCTTTTTTGAAGATGGAAACTACATCAGCTCTTTTCCAGTCCTCTGGTAGTTCCCCAGTGCTTCAGAATCTTTGAAAGATATAGTTCAGTGGTTCTGAGATCACATCTGCCAGTTCCTTCAGAACCTTGGGGTGTAATCCATCTGGTCCTGGTGATTTGAACTCGTCTAAGGTGGACAGGTGCTCACTTACCATTTTCTTGTCTATTTTAGTTCCTAATTTGTTTTCTACGGTACTGTTTTTATAGATTGGACTGTTTTTTCCCCTTTTTGGATGCAAAAAATGAGTTTGGTAGTTCTGCTTTCTCACTGTTGCTTGTCACCTTCTTGCCACTTTCTCCCACTAATGAACCAATTGTTTCATTGACTTTTTTCTTGTTTTTAACATGTTGAAAGGTTTTTTTTTGTTATTTGTGACTTTTGTCGCAAGCCTTAGTTCACTTTGAGCCTTAGCTTTCCTCATTTCATCTTTGCATGCTCAGGCTATTTGCTGATATTCTGCCTTAGTTATTTGCCCCTCTTTCCACTTTTTATACTTGTCCTTTTTGTCTTTCAATTTATCAGAGAGTTCTTTATGCAGCCATGCTGATTTCTTTTGAGAGCTGTTATTTTTCTTATTCATTGGTATTGTACAGGACTGGGCTTTTGTAATAATCACTTTTCAAAATTTCCCAAGCTTCTTGAGTTGTTTTCCCCTTGAGGGTTCTCATTCATGGAATCCTTCCCAAGTTCTGTCTAAGTTTATTGAAATTAGCGCTTTTAAAGTCCAAGACTGTAGTTTGACTTTTTTTCTATTGCTGTGCTTGCATAATGTTGAATTCCAATATTGCATGATCACTTCCCCCCAAGGTTCCTGTAGCTTCAACACCTTCTATCATTTCATCTCTGTTAGTGAGAATTAAATCCAATATGGCTGATCTAGTTCTGTTCTCTACTTTTGGGGAGACAAAGTTGTTTGTTAGGTTTGTCAGAAAACTGTTTGGACTTCCGGTTGACATCGCGGTGGGAACGGCTGGAAAATAGCAGAGCTCCGCCGGGCTCTGTGAAATGCAGCCGGCAACTGCTTGCTGGGAGACCCTACAGGGTTAATCCTCTCTGGAGGGGAAGTGAAGAAAGGAGAGGCGCTTCGTCGATCGTGAGGAATTCGCAATTTCCTCACTGATCCGAAGAAAGCTCTCCTGAACAGCAGCAGGGACGATGGCCATTTTTGGTCAGTCACAAGCTGGGACAACCGGGACACTAAGATCTTGTGCTGGAGTGGTGTGTGGACAGAGCAGTGAAACTGGGTGAGAAAATTTCCAACTTCTACCTTAGAGATTTAACCTAAGTTAAAAGCTTCAAAAAATGAGCTCCAAACATTAAAAAAGCGGCGATTGGATTTATGGAGAAAGATTAAAGACTAAAACTAAAGAGGAAGATTAAAGATTAGACTGAGAAGCAAAAGAAACCCTAAAGGACGATTTAAAATATAGAAAGCTTGGAAAAGCCGAATACATTGTGAAAAGTGACTATTGGGAAATATTGCTTTTCTAAATCCGGTCTGTAACCCCCCTGATTGGATGACAATCAGCTGTTTTTGACTTTTACACTTTGTTGAACGTTGGAATAGGGAGCAGGGGAGCCATCTACTGGAGGAAGAAGATTACTGCAACATACAGAATTTAAAGGATAGTGATGAGAGAAAGTAAACAACACCTGGAAGCTACTTGACCTTGACTTTATCTTAACAGGCTATTTGGATGCTGGGAAATATCTATTGAGCTTTTTGAAGATTTATAAAGCAAAGCAGAAACACTAAACATTAAAACTTTATTGGAACTGCATATTGAAAAGCGGATTTAAAAGATTTGAAGAAATCCGGTGGGCTAACCATCAACATCACGTGACAGATCATTTTAAGAAGCAAAAGAAGAAAAATAACAGAAGAAGAAAAGATAGATAAGACTTAAAATTTGGATAATTGGGAAGGTGAGAATTGGAAAAATATAAAGACTGAAAAACACAAATTTATAGGATTTAAAGAGTAGAAAGTTAGGGGAATTAGAATAATTTTGGAATAGACCAAACTTTATTAAGAATTGATTTTTTTCTGGAATCTTTAGATATTGGGATATTTGGATTTCAGAGGTATATTAACTTGTTACAAAATGACTCAGCAGGAGATGATAAAGTTTTATGAAGAAATGTTAGAAATAATGACAAAGAATTATAAGAAGTTGATGGGAATATTTAAAGATAAAAACATGAAAGTAGAAGACTCTCACAAGGAGATAATGGGACTGTCCAAAGATAAAGAAGTGAGTGTAGAAGATCTTCAACAAATAGTAGGAAAAGATGAACAAAATATTTAGAAGATAGATGAGAAATCAGAAGGAGTGGTGGAGGAGACAAACCAAAATAAGCTACAGGAAAACAAAAATAATGAAAATAATAAAAATAAAGATTAAGAATCCAATAGTTAACTCCGTAAGAACTTACAATAGCACAGAGAAAAAAAAGGACACCTTCCCAAAAATAATGAAAAGGTTATGGATGGGCATCCAAACGATGCAGCAGAAGGAGATAAGGGGTAAGATAGAGGGAACATTCAGATTATGTAAAAATGCGAGAAAGAAATATAGGATACCAAGAGAGAAATATAAAAGAATTACCAAAAAGTCAATAAATGATGAAATTCAAAAAAGACTGAGAGATGATGCATAGAGATACAATATTTTGTAATACTGGGATGATACTAAAAATTAGTAGAAACAAATAGAAATATAATTTGGGAAAATACCGTGTTTCCCCGAAAATAAGACCCTGTCTTATATTTTTTTGAACCCTGAAATAAGTGCTTGGCCTTATTGCCATGCACTCAAAAGCCCGAATGGGCTTATTATCAGGGGATTTTGGGGGAAACAGGGTAGTAACACATATATAATAGAATTTACTATACTCATAAACATACTAAGGTTAGGAGGTGGAAGATTGTGATTAGG
This sequence comes from Thermophis baileyi, assembly GCA_003457575.1. Classification (NCBI taxonomy): domain Eukaryota; kingdom Metazoa; phylum Chordata; class Lepidosauria; order Squamata; family Dipsadidae; genus Thermophis; species Thermophis baileyi. The sequence goes on from QLTV01000391.1 coordinate 411,221, forward strand.
CATATTTAAATGTATTATTATGATTAATAGTGAGCAAAATATTTTGGAATTTATAGCTTTAAGGATTACAAATTCAGGGTATTTAGAGACATAACCCGGGGACCGATTTTTTATTAATAAATGGTTTTATTGGTGTCTACAGAAAACTGAGATATTGGGAATTTGGTGGAATTTGAGTAATATTTAAAATATTAAAATATTGGTGATCTAATAGGGGTCAATAAACACATTGTAAGACATGTAATTGATGTTTAAATATACCTTTGGAGAAAGCGATAAAGAATCATTAAGAGAGAATAGTACTGTTAAAGATAAAGAGATGAATATGGAAGAACCCCAATTAAGGGGGGGGGAGTAGAAAACAAAACAAAAACTGTTTGATCTGCCACTTGGTGCAGTTTGTTTCCCAGTTGATGTCAGGGTAGTTAAAGTCCCCCATTACTATTGTGATGTGCTTCCTACATATCTTAGTTAACTGACTAGCAAAAAGTTCATCTATTTCCTCTGTTTGGTTGGGTGGTCTGTAGTATATATACACATGGCAATCTCATCCCCCCCCCCCTTTTTATATTGACTCAAATGCATTCAATACAGTTTTTATCATTGTTGTGCTCTATTTCTGCAGAGATGTAGTTATTTCTTATATATAGTGCAACTCCACTTCCTCTTTTATTTGGTCTGTTTCTTTTAAATAATTTAAATCCCTCTAGCTGTAAGTTCCATTTGTGGGTTTCATCCCACCAAGTTTCCTTAATGGCAACAATATCATATCTGCCCTCATTTACTTGAATTTCTAATTCACCCTGTTTATTCCTCATACTCTGTGCATTGGTGTATAGACATTTGAGTCCTTTTTGAATGACCCTGTGTTTACTTTCTACATAACCTGTGTTGTGCCTGAGTTCTCCTACTTCCTTACCACCTTACCGTAAATAGAGATTTATACGATCTAGCAGGGGTGAAATTCAGCAGGTTCTGACAGGTTCTGGAGAACCGATAGCAGAAATTTTGAGTTTGGAGAACCAGCAAATACCACCTCTGGCTGGCCTCAGAGTGGGGTGGGAATGGAGATTTTGCAATATCCTTCCCCCAGGAGTGGGGTGGGAATGGAGATTTTGCAGTATCCTTCCCCTGCCACGCCCACCAAGCCACGCCCACAGAACCGGTAGGGAAAAATTTTGAATTTCACCCTTGCGATCTAGTATTTGTATTTTGCAATTTTAATTTTATTATAAAGTAGTTTGATCTTTATAGTAAATAGAAAATAGTATATAAATATATTAAACAATAAATAAATAAGTAATATCTATGCAGATAAACTCAATTTCTTAGCCATTAGTAATATTAGACTAACTTGTTTCCATCAATCCTTTTTTCTTTTAGGTAAACCACTTCATTTTTGTTTTTAGATTTTGAGAAGGTGCATGTGTATTTTATACACTTCCAATTCATAGTAATCATGCAATTTATTCTTAAGTACTTTTCTAAAATGCAGTTGATCCGTATAAAGAAAAGCTCTTTAATTTAAATGAGCACCCCATCTACCAAAACTGATAATGATAATAAGTAACAGATCAGCTCCACTGAGATAATCAGCCAGATTGTTTTAATATTCAGTACTCAGGATACTTCTGTCAGACTACAGTACTGTTAGAAAACAGTGTTGAATCATATAAAATGCTGTAGTTAGGATTATTATACAGGAAATCTAATGTCAAGTGCTGCTTCAGCACAATTATCATTCCTATTTTAGTACCTTCCATTTCATTTGTTCCAGATTCCATTTAAATCAGTAAACGTTAAAAAGAAATATACTTTAGCACACTTTAAAGTTCATTTTAATTTTTCAGAACTCAGAAATGTAGTACCATTTAAAACCATCAAATATACATAAGTAATACAGCTTCTACTTTTATAAATTTCTGAAATGGAGCAAAAATGCTATTGTATCAATTTACCAAAGGCACATTAATACAATTACCAGATGCTTGAAAACAGGTATAGGAATATACCCATATTTTTAACACTATTGGTTGACATGGAATCTAAGGTATCCCAAACAATTCCTATAAAAATAGTCTCAGGCAATGACAACAATACCATTCAGAAAATAGGACATCTTATCTGGTAAGATTCTCTCTTTAAGAAGCCATCACTCAATTTGGCCATTTTAGATAGTTTACTTCCGGTCTACAGCTTTTGCTTCTTGGAGATGGTGGTAGACAACTTGGATGACAGATTTTTGATTAAGTATATTATTTAGAGCCCTTTCAAATTGGATTCAGGCTTGAGCATGGAATGAAAATAGTATTGATACTCTGGTAGATGGTCTACATCAGGTGTGTCAAACTCAAGGCCCACGGACCGAATCCTACTGCGGGGTGCTTAAATGTGGCCCGCAGGATTGGACTGGAAAAAGCAAAGGACCAGCCCGCAGTGCCTCTGGCAGCCAAAATGGGGGGTGCCCTGTTTTGGCCAGCAAAGTGCTGCAGGTGGCCGTCCAGGCACGGGGGGCCTTACGCCCCCCCCCACACACACCCTGTTTTGGCCAGCAGGGTGCTGCAGGAGGCGTCCATCCTGTCTCCCCCCTCCCCTCCCTGGCCGGCCCGCGGAGAACTACAATGCTGATCCGGCCCTTGAAGAAATCCAGTTTGACACCCCTGGTCTGCATGGTTTACCACTTATATGAAGCTCTTTGTGAAGTCATCTGCTGATTTGAGATGAAGTGTTATCAGTAGCCTGCTGATACCCATCTATGCATCAACCCAAGAAGACAAGAGTCTAAGAGTTTGTTATCAGACTAGTAAAGATTCAAATTAATTATTAGATAAACAATTGTCTGCAGATTTTCTATTAGTAGTGAAGACAATTGTTCCCTTCAGGTGTACCATATGACTGGGAGAAAGAGACTCTGCCTTGTATATTAAGACTGTGTCTTAATACTGTATATTGATATATTAGTTCTATGTTAAAAGTTCATTTGCTGGAATTTGTGTTGTTAACAAGGTCTGTGTGAGTATTGTGTTTGGAAGATAATCCTTTCTGGAACCAATTGCATAAGGAGTCAAAGGTACATAGACCCAAGGCAATCCCCTTTTGTAATGGCTTCCATATTATGAAAATCTGTCACTAGAGGTATCCCTGATGCTCTCTTCTCTGAACTTCTGCAAGAACAAGAAGACTGTTTTTGGTGTATTTGGTGTTAAGTAATTTTATGGTGACTAGACTATTTCTTTATTTTCTATTTAGTTTGCCTTTGGATTTGTTTACTTTGGTTGCTGTTTATGCCTTTAATCATATTATTATGCACTACCCAATTGGATGTACAAGTACATGTACAAAAATAAGCAAAGTTGGGTTTATTGTGGTAATTCCATGGGTGTCTAGGTTTCCTGTGAGCAATACTGTATTGTTCACAGTTATGTTTATGACTAGTGTTTATGTAATCTCAAAAGTTTTCATGGATGATGAAGTGGGCTGCACAAAAGGAAAAGATTGTTGGCACAGGTATACAAGAGACCTCAAATTTTCAGAAGAATAAGTTTTGGGGCTAACATCTGATACAACATTCTCTGATAATTTACAGATTGAATCAAAATTCTAGAAGAGTAGAAATCACATTCATGACTAAGCCCCATATATAGAACTATCCTTTCTATATGACAATAGCAATAGCAGTTAGACTTATATACCGCTTCATAGTGCTTTACAGCCCTCTCTAAGCGGTTCACAGAGTCAGCATATTGCCCCCAACAATCTGGGTCCTCATTTTACCCACCTCGGAAGGATGGAAGGCTGAGTCAACCTTGAGCCGGTGAGATTTGAACCGCCGAACTGCAGCTAGCAGTCAGCTGAAGTAGCCTGCAGTGCTGCACTCTAACCACTGCACCACAAGTCTCATTTGTTGTTATTATCTGTGAAATATAAAACATATTTGTTATTCACTTTACTGCACCAGGAAATTAGAGTTCATATTATTGCAATTTTATTGTTTGATGTTAGTTGTTGCCTCATTATTGCTGCAGCAATAAATTTGTCTAGGTGGTTTCACTTAGTAAAAGATAGGTATGAAAAACCTTCCATTCTCCCAGATGAACCTAGTAAAGGGATTGCATCCTTTCGAAGTTACAATAAAAGACATGTTAAATTGTCTCAATGTCCTCAAAGTCACAAGTGCAAGTGTGCAGAGCTACAAGAATTTTAGCCTACCTGCCAAATAATAGTAGTGATTGAAAGTTGTTATGCCTGATCCTGAAAAATCCTTTCCTCAAGCTAAAGGTACAAATACCTTGCTAGTTCCTCAAAGCTTACTTTGTTTAGCATACTTCTGAGGCTCTGAGAAGGGAAGCTGACTTCAGACTGGTGTTCAGAGTAATCCAATCCTTTCTCTTTTCTTTTAACTGTTTGATTTTATTTGGTTATATCTATTGCTCACCTCTGTAAACAGAGATTTTGATTTGATTTTTTTTCCGTTTAATTATAAATAATCATGAATTCTTAAACATTATTTTTAGGCATTGATGGTGGTGTAGTGAAAGTTCAGGGAGCCAAAGGATTGCCTCCTTCACCATTTTACAAGGTTGTTTTTCATTGCTTTACAATTATATAGACTAGAGTTAGTTTGGAGACAATATAAAACTATTATGACATGAAAATTTCAAGTGTAATTTTTGTCATATTAAAAAAATTGTACTTCTGATTTAAAGTTAGGAAGCTTTAAATAGTTTAAATGGGGGGTTGGACTAGAACAGCAGTCCCCAACATTTTCGGCTCCGTGGACTGGCAGTGGCAGTGAGCGGCAGGGGAGAGGGGATGGTTTTGCGCGTGCAACCTAATCTTGCATATGTGCAAATGCAGCTTTGTGTGCCCGCCTGCTGCTTGCGCAGCCCAGTTCCCAATGGGCCGCAGCCTGGTATCGGTCCACGGACTGTGGCTAGGGACCCCTGAACTAGAAGACTTCCAAAGTCCCTTCCAACCCTGTTATTCTGAAAGATATTTGCTTTGAAGTTCAGAGCATATGGAATATAAGTAACATTTCATTAACAGAACGATACAATTTATATTTAATGTTTATAAAAATAAATGAAATATCTGTGAAGCAACAGAATTCTTTGCAAATGCCAGTATATGTGCAGGATGATTGGCAGAATGTGTGCTCTCAATCAAAGCCCTGTTCCCAAACATCGAAAAATGAAGGCAGCTTTAGTCATGTGACCATAGCCACTACCTTCCTGTTTTTGATCCTCCCCTTAGGGGTCCCTACATTTGTGATTATTAAAATTAAAGGTCTTGACTCTTGAATTCTGTGGAGGTTGGTTTTATAAGAATAATATAATAAGCTCTTTATTAGTTCCATAAATAAGCTTAGGTTTAACCATTGGTATACTGACAACATAATTTGCAATGATTCTATCAGTTATAATTTATTATTACTACTATACTAAGACTATGTCTATTTGATAAATTTCATAACCATAAAATTGAATTTTTATATTTTTAATCAGAGGTTGTGTAATTAATTGTAAATCCTTTGCAACTATTTCCCCAGGTAAATGCCACTTATCTTGATGGATTTAGAGCTACAGCTTGCTGCCCAATGGGAGGACCAAGAGCAATAGAAAAGGGAAAAAGAATGGCTGAAAGTATTTTGGAAAGGTTAATGCTACTGCATAGTACATTTCCCAATTGATTTATTATACAATAGTAAATTATTATTTGGTCAGGATCCTAAAATGTAACTATTTCAAATGATGAACAGTGTCATATACACCTAGTGTTTCAAGTAATTTATTACTGTTATTGTGTTATAAATTATACATTGATCTTTGTCATCATCCATAAATGTTGTTAAAAGGGAGAGTGGTTTCAGACATTGATGGTTTTCAAATCCTAAATAAATGGGTGCCTAGATTTCCTGTAAACAGTGCCAATATGATTGTTCCCTACAATAAGACAAAAAGGAAAAAATCTGGATTGGTTTCCAACATGTTTTATTTCATTTTTCCCCCAACTATGGTTAAAAAAAGGTCATATGATGAGGAAGTGCTTGGATCCCAAAAATTCACATAGCAGTAAAGACCTTCAAAAAAACAACGAAGGACAAACTCAACCAAATTTAGTCACTCTTTAGTTATTTATTTATCTCCCTTCACAATTTACAATTAAAAGGTGATCTAAAATCAAATTTAAAACAATTAAACAAAATAAATAAAATGAATAAATAAAAGTAACAATTAAAATCAACTATAAAAGCTTAGACAAAAGGAGTATTTAAGGGTCCTTTCAAAAACCTAAGAAGAGGTTAGGGCCGTCAATTTCTACAATTTAAAGACTAGAATTAGCAACAGAAAAGGCTTTATTCCATACCACAACTAAATGAATTTGCAGTAATTGTATCTGAAGTTCTTTAGATGATATCTACAAGGAGATATTCTGTCAAATACAGTAGACTGATCATAAGCTACAGTATGTAGGCCTTTTACAAGTAAAGACAAGCACTGTCTTTACTTGTTTTGCCTAGAAATGAATTGGTAGTAGTTTAGTGCTTTAAGTATAGATGTAAAATAGTCTCTTGTATTGTTCCAAGGACTAACCTCAAATAAGGCATATTACATTGTTACCAGTTCATGCACCACAATTTTATGGTAATTGTTTTCCAGAAAGGAATGCTTTTGCCATATCAACCAGAGCTTATAAAAGGAGTTCTGGAAATCACAATCTTCTGGTTTATGACTTGGTGCCTTTAACCAGAACACTAGACTGGCTCTTGTGATTGATGTTTTTACTTATGATTTTATTATATGTGTTCCAGTGTTGTGATATAATGTGAGGTGGAATAAAAATAGATGCAAATAAAATAGAAAAAACAAAGATGGTATATTTTTTTTCAGGACACGGATTATGTTTCATAAACGGGGATATGAGGACTACAGTGCAGTTAACCTACAGATTTTAGGTTCTGAAGAAACATATGGACCTCATGCAAAGCAGAACATAGAGAGTGTAAGTATGAAATGGATGGGCTTCAGGGGTTAAGAGAAAGTCAAGAGAAGAATTACATCCTTTGCATTCTTCCATCCCTTTGACTCTCCTCCATCATTTCACTTCCTTCGTGAAAAAAAGGTAGGAAAGGTGAATGGAAACAAAGATAAATATTTACAGAGAATGCTTCTTTTGTTTATGGATTCTAATCTGCCATTCTTAGATAGGAACCTGAACAGAAATGCAAGTTTGCGGCTAAGCATCAATAAGAATAAAGTCATTTTCATTCATGATAATTTATTTTTGTTTATATGACACAGGTCTTCAGAGTATATTGTTTTTAGAGAAAGGTGTAAGCTGTCTAATGTTATAGAAGAATTGGGATAGAAATATTTTAAGTAAGAGCTGTGGCCATCAGTCATCGATGCTGAATTGGGTGTTTGTTTTTATTGTTTATAATAATTTGTTTATATATTTTTATATTACAAACTGCTGGGACTGGTATAAAGATTGCTGATAAATAAATAAAATAGCTAGACCATATCATGTTCTATGCAGAACAAAGGTATGTGAGTGGCATCATAATTTATTGTTATCTTCACAATTTTCTTTTAATTTCATTTAGTAAAATTCTTTCTGAAATCACATAACATTACAAATACAATGCTATTTCATTGTAGTATGCTTTCCACTTCAAAATATAATACAATCAATTAATCAACTTCAAGCAAGATGGTTCCCTTATATACAATATGCCATGGAAAGATAAACACTTACATTATGGCTTCTAAGGGTGCCTAAATGCTTATAAACACCACAAATTAGTAGAGGCAGAAAAGGGGGGAAGTTAGAAAGCAAATATCATTTTAAAATGTTTTAATTTTTTTAGTTTGTTTTTTCTCTTTCTACTTTATTATGTATAAATAATTATAAGTAGCATATGTATAAATAATAAGTAGGTATAGTGGAGAGACAGAAAGACAGAAGACAGAAACCTTTTATTGTGTAACAAATAGTTTGATTCTTCAGTTGTTCATTAATTTAAACAACTTTATGCTTATCAAGATTGACATTTTAGAAATGATAGTTAATATTAACTATTTAAATATAAATCATACAAGCCATACTTCTTGATCAGCAGTCTAAAAATCATTTTGTATACAGGTCATTCTTGCTTACTGAACATTTAGTGGTCACATACATGGTGTGCACAATTATTAGGCAAGCTGTATTTTGGAGGATTAATTTTATTATTGAACAACTACTGTGCTCTCGGTCAATCCAAAATGTTAATAAACCTCAAAACTGAATATTTAAGAAAGTAAAAGTGAGGTTATGGCTTTCTTAGGAGAATATCTATGTGTGCACAATTATTGGGCAACTATTAGTGTGCAGAATTATTATGCAACTAAATGAAAAATGAAAATTTTCCCATCTCATTTATTTTCATCTGTTAAAGTGAGAATAATAAACAAACAACTCAAAATTTACAAATAAACATTTCTGACAGTTCAAAATAACAATCAGTGACCAATATAGCCACCCTTCTTTTCAATAACAGTCATAAGCCTTCCATTCACGGAGTCTGTCAGTTTCTTGATCTGTTGACGATCAACTTTTTGTGCAGCAGCAACCACAGCCTCCCAGACACTGTTCAGAGA
>QLTV01000391.1:419913-434408 GCA_003457575.1 Thermophis baileyi
AAACTGGCAGTAGGTTTGGGAGTTGATTTTGAGTCCATCTTCAACCCGAAAAGGTCCAACTAGTTCATCTTCAATAATACCAGCCCATACCAGTAGATCACCTCCACCTTGCTGGCATCTAAGTCGAAGTGGAGCTCTGTGCCCATTACTGATCCAGCCACAGGTCCATCCATCTGGTCCATCAAGAGTCACTCTCATGTCATCAGTCCATAAACCCTTTGAAAACTCTGTCTTCAGATATTTCTTGGCCCAGTCTTGCTGTTTCAACTTATGTGTCTTGTTCAGTGGTGGTCAGGTTTCAGCCTTCCTTACCTTGGCCATGTCTCTGAGCACTGAATACCTTGTACTTCTGGGCACTCCATGTAGGTTGCAGTTCTGGAATATGACAGCACTGGAGGATAATGGGTTCCTGGTAGCTTCACATTTGATTCTTCTCAAATCTTTTTGTTTTATGAGTGAGGAGTTAATGTGTGTCTTTTTTTCTCAACAAGTTTCTTGCGACCCTGTTGACTATTTGCAACAAAACGTTTGATGGTTCTGTGATCACGCCCCAACATCTTAGCAATTTCAAGAGTGCGACATCTCTCTGAAAGACTTTTTACAATTTTTGGCTTTTCAGAGTCAGTTAAATCTCTTTTTTGGCCCATTTTGCCTGAGGAAAAGAAACTGCCTAATAATTACACACCTTGATATAGGGTGTTGATCTCCTTAGGCCACACCCTCCCTCATTACACAAATACACATCACCTGATATGCTTATCTCCACTAAGCATTCAAGTTTATACAGGTTGCAGGTGGAAAATATGCATGACGATGATGATATGGTCAAAATACTCACTTGCCTAATAATTGTGCACACGGTGTATTCAGCATCTCTACAGACTTGTGACATGGTTGAATGATGGTATTTATATACATCCTCAAAGTTCCTACTATTGCAGCATCCATGTGGTCACATGATTATTCCTGAGGAAGTGGACAAGGCTGTGGGAGCGATGAGTTCCTCCACTTGTTTGTTGAACCCGTGCCCCTCCTGGCTGGTTTCGGGCTTTAGTTAATGCGTCCTTAAGTGAGGGGTCCTTCCCGCAACCATTGAAGGAGGCGGTGGTGAGACCCCTCCTCAAGAAGCCTTCCCTGGATCCAGCAGAATTAAAGAACTTTCGTCCAGTCTCCAACCTTCCCTTTGTGGGAAAGGTTGTAGAGAAAGTGGTGTCACTTCAACTCCTACGGTCATTGGATGAAACGGATTATCTGGACCCTTGTCAATCTGGCTTCAGGCCTGGCTATAGCACGGAAACTGTTTTGGTCACGCTGATGGATGATCTCTGGCGAGCCCGAGATGGGGGTTATTCCTCTATCTTGGTGCTACTTGACCTCTCAGCGGCTTTCGATACCATTGACCATGGTATCCTTCTGGGACGACTAAGGGAGCTGGGGTTGGGACGCACCGTGCTGCGGTGGTTCTCTTCCTATCTCTCCGGTCATTCACAGTCGGTGTTAGCAGGAGGACAGAGGTCGACCCCTAGACCCCTTGTTTGCGGGGTTCCTCAGGGTTCGGTCCTCTCTCCCCTCCTATTTAATATCTACATGAAACCACTGGGTGAGGTCATCCGACGATTCGGGGTGAGGTATCAGCAATATGCTGTTCAGTTCAGTTCAGTGAAGCGGTGGACGGGATGTGCCGGTGCCTGGAGGCTGTGAGGGTCTGGATGGGAGTTAACAGGCTCAGACTTAACCCAGACAAGACCGAGTTGCTTTACACCAATCCTCCGTGAGCTGCACTGGCTCTCTATTGGTCTCCGGTCTCAATTCAAGGTGTTGGTCATTACCTTTAAAGCCCTACATGGCTCAGGGCCAGGTTATCTTTGAGACCGCCTTCTACCTCATAGTTCTCAGCGACCGGTAAGATCCCACAGAGTTGGTCTCCTCCAAGTCCCGTCAGCTAAGCAGTGTTGGCTGGCGGGCCCGCGGGGAAGGGCCTTCTCTGTGGCTGCCCCGACTCTCTGCAACCAGCTACCCCCTGAGATCCAGACTGCCTCCACCCTATTGGCTTTCCGGAAAGCATTGAAGACCTGGCTTTTCCGGCAAGCTTGGGGCTGTTGATCTCGCAATTTGCGAGGTCCGGCCTTGAATGATATGTATGTATGTGATTGTTAACTGGTTTTTTATATATATATATATATATATTTCTATACCTTGTTGTAAGCCGCCCAGAGTCCTTTGGGAGTTGGGCGGCATAGAAATACAATTAATTAAATTAAATTAAATTAAATTAAATTATGATCCGGGTGCTTGACATCCAGCTCCTGATTTGTTCTATTAACCTGTGTTTTCTCTCTTCTAATATTTCAAAACAGGGTCCCCGAGAAGTTGTTATTTGGCTTGCTGTATTTCATAAGCAGAAAGAAGCATTAGAAATCTTTTCCAGAGAGATTGCTCCAGCTGGAACAGGAATGGGTACATCTTCAATTTCTAACTCTGCCTATTTGACAATTCAAATTCATCACAATTTTTTCTTTTGCTATTGTACTTTATAAATGAATTCTAATTAAGCTGTAGAAAAACTTGTGGTCTTTTGATTAAAAAAAAAAGTACTCATGGTTAAAAGGGAATTTTATACATGGGCAGAAAATTTTCAGATTTTTAAAAAACATATGTGGTGATTCCCGGCAGATTTATTCACTGTTAATTTCATTAATAAAAACAATTTATAACTTTCAAATGGGATTAATATTTCATGTATGTATTCAAAATTGGCAATTTAGGAATTGTTAGCTAAACAAATGTTTGCATTTATAAACAATTTAAAAGAATTGGTTCTGAAAAATATCAGCATTTAAAAGATGAGTGGAAAACAAGGTTTTGGTTAGTGTGCTCCACACTTTACAGATTGATCAGAATATTGAATTTGTGTTTTGGCTTAGCATGTTATATAAATCCAAACGTGTGTAAGGACAGCTTCAGAGTGACCAAAAGTGTTGCACCCTTCCTCCCACCTAAACCAGTTAAGGGCCCCATCTTGCTGAAGAAAAGGAGCCAGTTCTTTAAAAATAGAGCTGTCTCAGAAAAGGTTGGCTTTTTTTTAATGTGGTTGTGTAGCAGCAGAAAAAAATCTCTCTGTCTCTGTCTCTGTCTCTCTCTCTCTCTCTCTCTCACACACACACACACACACACACACACACCATAGCAGTGATAATAGCCATGACAAGAATTGCAGAAGAGAAGTAAGCAATAGAGCACTAAAATAGAGCATTAAAAATCCTAGGTGACTTCAGCCAGGAGAAGAACATATTATACAAGGGGATAAACAGTTTTCTCTCATAGAACTACCTAGCAATAGAGTAAGTACCGGTAGTTGCAGAATTGCAATACAGGAGATTCTCAGTAATGGGAGCAGTCAAACTCCCCCTTTTAAAGCAGCAAGATACTTACGTCAAATAACCATCTCAAAAATCCATAGGGCACTTAACCTTAGCATGCTACAACTCACTTCCCATAATAGTTTTGGAGGGCCAATACAAAAAAAAAAATACTACATGAGCTGAGACTGTGTCCCTGTGGACAAGGGGCCATTGAAGCTATAGCTCACATCTTGCTATACTGTATCTTCTATAAGGACTTACAGACTCAATTTATAACACCTTACCTAATAAAATATCCAGGAAATACTGATCTTTTTTATGTGAAACTACTGCTATCAGATCAGTACAAAATAGTTTCTTTGAATGGCCAATTTTTGCTCTGAGAAAATTAGGTAAACTTTAACTGCCCACTGATAATCCATCACCAACTGCAATATATTATTCTGTCTGTCTTTTATTCTATTTACTATTATTATTGTTTTTAATGCTTTTTTATGATATTGGTCCGTGACCATAATAAAGATTGATTGAACCAACAGATTATGAGAACACAAGCAAGCAGTTAGACAATGAGACCCAAACTCATGGTAGCCTAACACTGCAATGAACAAGACATTAATTCAATTTCGCAGTACTACGATTGTTGGACGAGCAGGGACAAAAATAGGCAGACAAATGACCGAAGCCCCTTGTCAGTCAGCAGGAACACTGATTTACCACCAACTTATCAGATACTTAGGAGCCGAGGGCGCAGCGGTACAAGGAAACAACAATCAACGACTTATATCATTGTTAAGCCCAAAAACTTGGAAGAAAAAACCCTTGGTCCCAATAATCAACTCAGATTGGATCCTGCAACATTAATCTGAGACATTTACCTTCATTTGTGAGAATTAGAATAATATAGTAACTAAGAATCTGAGTTTTGAATTGGAAAATTTCTACTTCAGAAATTATTATTTTTTTGCAAATATCTAGTTCACTTTGCAAGCTGTCATATTTAGGGTCACAAACCTCAATGAACTGAAGCAATGTTATAAAGAGTGGGCCAAAGTTTCTCACACTGATGTAATCATATAGAAAATGATTACTTCAAGTTATTGCTGCTATAGGTGGTTCTACAAGCTATTGAATCATAAAGTGTACTTAGTTTTTCACATATGGCTTCTCTATTTTGGCTTTTTTGGGGGGGGGGTAAAATAAATGATGACATGGTGCAATATGTCATGTGTTGTTGATCTCGGGTTGTATTTGCCAACATTTAAGAACTGCACCAGATGATTTTTACTATGTCCTGATAATATAAAACCATAGAACTCAAAGAGGGTGTACTTTCTTTTTCACCTGACTGTACATTCTCACCGGTCGCATTATTGTATTAGATCATCTTAATTACTATTTATATTACATTTTTTAAAACAACATTGTATAACACTCTAACCTATTCATGTATTTCCTATTCATGTCTTCCTTCCTTCCTTCCTTCCTTCCTTCCTTCCTTCCTTCCTTCCTTCCTTCCTTCCTTCCTTCCTTCCTTCCTTCCTTCCTTCCTTCCTTCCTTCCTTCCTTCCTTCCTTCCTTCTGTGGTAAGTTGTTGCTTCATGTTTCAGTACTATCAACCTATCATTAATCAGAATAGAGCTGCAAGGGACCTTGGAGGTCTTCTAGTCAGCCCCTTGCTCAAGCAGGAGACCCTGTACCATTTCAGACAAGTTATTGTTCAGTCTCTTCTTAAAAACCTCCAGTGATGAAGCATCCACAACTTCTTTTAACAAATCTGTGCAGGCTACTAGTTATAACTTTATTTGTTTCTAGATGTTCACAGATCTGTTTTTTTTATTATTTTTCCCAGTTTCTTCCCAGGTATTGATGTTAGACTGATTGGTCTGTAGTTTCCTGGGTCTGTGTTTTGTTTTGTTTTTCCTTTTTTGAAAATGGGAATTACATCAGCTCTTTTCCAATCCTCAGGTAATTCTCCGGTGTTCCAGGATTTTTGAAAGATACAGTACAATGATTGTGAGATAACATCTTCAGAACTCTGGGATGTTTAGAGAGGGCTTAGAGAGGGCTGTAATGCTTAGAGAGGGCTGTAAAAGCACTATAAAGCGGTATATAAGTGCTATTGCTATTGCTATCAGGTCCCGATGATTTATATTCATCAAGATCAGATAGGTGTTCGCTAAACATTTTCTTGCTTATTTTAATTTTAATTTTTAATTTGTGTTTTACAGAGGTTTTTGGTAGGTTGGGCTCTCTTAGGATCATACCTCTTGAAAAGTTGTACTTCTTATGCTTTCCCTCTTTTATATAAAGAGGGATGTCTATAGTAGTCTGGGATTTGAATAAAACTTAATGATTTTAATGTAATAAACATAATAAGTAAAATATTCTGGATCTAACAGAAAGTCAAGACCCATATAATGCTTGATCAGTCTATCTTCATTTCCTTAGCATACACATTCATTTTATTGTTGGAAACACTAGAAATTTAGAACAGCTATATTTGTTCATTTAAAGAAAAGAGAATGACTGAATAAAAATATTAGTATTAGACCCTTAATTTGGTTAAAAGGAGGTTTAAAAAAAACTCATGCTTTTAGAAAGCATATACACACATATTTAAAGTTTCTAAATATTTAAATATTTCTTTTGAAAATCTGCATTGTGTAAAACAGTCAATTAAATTTCAGGAAATTATATTTTGAAAGTAATTATTGAATTATTTGTTTTGACTAAACTTTATCATAAATAACAGTCTCCATTGACCATTTACAACTGAAAATTGTGATAATTACACAGGAAAAATTAAACATTTTTGGAATACATTGCATTTACTTCTGATTAACTAATTGTACTACTTTGAAACATGAAATACAGTAGCTAATATAAGTATATAAATAAATTACTCAGCCATTGCGTCTAGGGAAGATGAATGCATTGTTGATTTTAACTTGTTTATAGAAGAAAGGTCAGTGTATGGTCATAGTCTAACTGACAATAAATTTTATTTTCTACCAAACAGAGCAAAGTAAAGGGATATTTATCTATACAATTTTAACATTTACGAAGATAAGACAGCTGTACCCATCTTGATGTTTGTTATTGATGGGTATTTGCTTTTAAGAGCATTTTTAATATTTAAAAAACATTTCCTTATGCTGCATATCTTCAAAAATACTGTTTACTAAAATTTCATTCCTCAGATCATGTGTAAGTATAACTAAAAGTTTTCTTAAGTATTATTGAAAGTTCAAAGCATGGTTACACTATAAACATGAAAAACCGATTAGCATACCTTGCAGAAACAAAGCTATGTTATTTTATGGTAACAAAAAATCAGGAGTTGTCTTGTAGCATCTTTTGAGATTAATAAATGTTATAAAAAGTAATAAGCTTTTATGAGTACATAATGATCTTTCTTTCTTAATGATCCTTGGTACTGTCTGAGCTTGGTTGTTTTCTTGCAGACATTTCACTATCCAAACTACGTAACATTATCAGTGCTAGTAAGGAATAGGGTTTGGTCTCAGTTTATATTCTAGTGCGGGGTCACCAACCCCAGGTCCATGGACCAGCAACGGGCCGCAGATGCTAGATACCGGTCCGCGCAAACAAGCAAAGCCCCATCCGTGGGATGAAGGAGCACACAAAACCACGCCCCCTCCGTTCCCCCGAAAATCCTCTCTACATGGAACCAGTCCCTGGTGCCCAAAAGGTTGGGGGCCACTATTCTAGTGGCTTGCCCTATCAGTGTTGGTGGAGGTGGTCTTAGAAGTTCTTTGGTTGGGCTGTTTATGGTTAGCTTATTTGGCAATTCCTTGATTGGGGTATTGTTTACTTCTTGATTGTTGGTCTGATGTTGATCTTGGAGTTAATCTATTCTTCATCTCGGTGCTGATTGCTAATGGGGAGGTGGTTGGTCTTTTTGTTGCCTTTTTGGCTTGTTGATTGTCTCTTTTGCATAGTATGTAGATATTGTTTATGTTTATGTGACTACTTGATGGCTAATTTGTCAGAGTGCCAGGCTTCCAGAAATTCCTTAGCGTTTTTGGACTTGGCTTCGTCTAGGATGGTCAACGTTCCCAGTTGAACTATGGTTAAGTTGTTGGTTTGAGCTCTGAGCTTGGCAATTTGGTTGCAAAGGTTTCGTCCCCATTCAAGAAGACATCTTCAGTGCGCTTTGGATTGTGCTTGTCTGGGAGAGCACTGGCCTTTAAAGGTACTTTTAAATACCTTTCTGAGTCCTGGTCTGATTTCAGGTTGTGTGATTGGCTGGCTGTAGTTGCTGAGTCATAGTCCTTGTTTTTAAGTACTTAGACTAAATTTAAGAGCTACTAATATTCAAAGACATTTCAATGAACTATGGCAGGTGTGTCAAACTGGCGGCCTGCAGATCGGATGCGTCATGTGCAGGCCACGCCCACCCCAGCTCCATGAAAGGGAAAACTGTTGCAATACGTCACATGACAGCAACGTGATGTCGTGAGTTTGACATCCATAAACTATGGTTAAGTTTGTCCATATGTTGCTGTCTTCTCATTGCTAGTTGGTTCATGGATGCATTCTGCCAGTTTTCTGCCTGTTTGTCCTATGTAGTGGCTGTTGCTGTATGTTGTAGATGACTCCTGTTTTTTCTTCACGCAAGTCCTATTTTTACCACAATGCAGCCAATACCCAATTAAAATATTATTGTTGCCTTAAAATACTGAATAGGAAACACTGTATAGGAAAACACTGTAAAGGCACACATTTAAGGTGTTGATCACAATTACTGAGAATGAAAATGTACAAATTGTCTTTGAATTTTGGAAGTGATTCAATATAAGAAATGTAATTGATCTTGTAAAGGATTGGAATGAGGTTACAAAATACTTTGCATGGTGTTTAATGACACGATCTACCTGGTTTTATTTCTAACTTTAAAGACTTCGATCCTATAAAACAGCGGTCACCAACTGGTGGTCCGTGGACCACTGGTGGTCCATGAGAAAATTTTGGTGGTCTGCGGCGCATCCGGGTGGAGTGCACTAAATCAGAGGTCCTCTAACTACGGCCCCTGAGCCGAATACATGCAATGAATGTTTGTGTTGCTGCAGAGTCTCCCCCTGTGGAGTCTTTTTGTGCGGGTCGGAGGTGGGCAGAAATTCCAATTTGGGGCCTGCTTCAGCCTCCTGGTGCGGGGCTTTGGGCGAAGGCTGGAGGGAAGTGCCGCTGGTGGCGAAGAGCCGGAAGGCCTTGTTCCAGTGGGACTGCATCATGGCCTGGAACTGGCTGACCATCTCAGTCCGCTGAGCCTCCAGGCACCGGTACCTGGCCTTGCACTCCTGCAGCTCTTCCCTCTGCTTGGAAAGCCTATGCTCATAGTCCTCAGTGAGATGCTTCTGCTGAGTCTCCTTCTCGGTCAGATCCAATTTGAACTGAGCCAGCTGTTTTGCCAACTCTTTCTCGTGGTGGCTGCTTAGCTCCAACAACTGCTTCCTGTTGGGGCCCTTAGGAGCCCGGGCAGGCAGGTGAGGAGTGGCTGGGAGGGGTGAGTAGAGGCTGGCGAGGCGCCCCTCAACGTGAGTGACATTGAGTTGGCCATGCCCACCCAGTCACATGACCACCTAGCCACGCCCACCCAGCCGGTCATTAGGCAGATCATATTAGTGGTCCGCGGGATTTAAAATTATGAATTTAGTGGTCCCTGAGGTCCGAAAGGTTGGTGCTATAAAAGAGCTTCCCAAAATGAAAGCACATTATGTTGCTCTTGAAAAGCAGAGCTTGATGAATTGAAGTGTGAAAAGACCACCTTAGGGTCTCCTCCCGATCTGAACATCAGATCAGAAGGAAATCATGGGCTTGAACAGAATTGCTATGCATTAGCAATTCTGTATAGGAATGATTGCACAAGAATAAAGCATTATTTGTAATCTGCTATGCAATTGCGAATTTATAATATGTATTGCCAAGTAGATACTTTTAGAAGCTATTTTTAATTAAGGAACTAAGACATATTAAAGATATAAGGGAACTGAAAGTAGCGGAGAATAGGAGGTTTTCACATGTACACGCAAGTGTATGCTGAATTGACAGTCTGGGTGCTGAGTTTACAGTCAGTGTCAAGGAAATGAAGTAATAGAAAAATATGTATCTGCTGAGGACCGTAAGAAAAAGAGTATAAAAGATGGGGATGGGTCCCAAATCATGGCCACCGATTGTAGCTGTTCCTTGCAGGACCTAGCTATCGTCTCTGGACCTCATTGCAATGGGTTGTTAATGTAAGTTGTATTATGTATGATGGCTTTTTCTCATGTTCTCAATTGCTCATGAAAAATAAACCTCTGAATCTCAAAGTAAGATTTATTATTTGTGGTTTGTCTGTCTGTGTTCCTTTTTTTCTATTGGAATATTTTTATCACAGAAGGAAGAGGCCTTAGATAAACTGCTTCAATCCCATATAGAAGAAGTTTCAATAGAAGATCTCCAACAACTTGTTGCTGAACAGCAAGTAGAAGGCAGGAAGAAGTCCAACAAGCCATCATAAGCTTTCCGCTTCTGAGTTATCTTCAGTTTTGAGTGCATTTTAAAAAATGCAATGGCTAGAAGGTAGTGCTTACAATGTTGAAAGGAACAGGTAGCAGTACATGGAATTCTTGTTTATATATAAGTAGTGTCTATGTAAGGGAAAGAAAAGAGCAAAACAAAACAACACCCAATGTGTTTTTAAATAAATCTCCAAGAAACAGATCTTCACCAGTCTCCATAATACTGCAGCCTCAATGCCTCTCATGTTTTATCCATCAAGCTGTCATCACTTATTTTCAAGATATTACTCTAAATTTGCATTATTGAATTATGAATTTAACATGTTTTAACTCTATACAGTATGCACTTTATTAATTGCAATTGGTTATATTTTAATTACAAATGTTTTTCATTCTTGACTGATCTATCCCAATCTTATTTTTTCTATAAGCCCTATTATTCATATTACATAATCTTATATAGCGCAAGTGTTTCCACAAGCCCAAAACTATCATGTTATCTAATAACCAACTACAGTAGCTGTGTTCACTCATTGTGTAGATTGTATTTTGTTAAATAAACTGCAGCAACTGGGGTCACATATAATCTATAAACAATGCTTGATAACCTATTATGGACATGTCATGTTAAACTAAAACCAACCACTTTATGGTTTCCCTAGCTTCAAACTGGTTCAAATAGAAATCAAACCATAGTCTGAATATAACTGAGAGTACTATTCCTGCCCTCTAGATTCTAATTTTCTTGTAACTTCTCAGGGGTATATATCCATAAAAGAATTATCATTGGTGAATTGAATTATTGACAGTGATTTGGACTCTTTGTCAGTGCTCCAAAGTAGACTTGACTCTGAAATGAAAGTTGTGTGAGCTAATATTACTTTCTTTTAAAGTTATAGTAACTGAATCTTGCAAGTCTGAATGCACTTCCCTCCTCTCCCCTCTTATCTTTATGAGAACTAAGGAAGGTCTTGTCTGATACACTTACTCATGTTATAGATCTGCCTTGGACTCAAATTTCTTTTATTTGAGGGTTACAGCTCTTCCTCCTTTTCCACAAGTTTATTCCTTCTTTCCATTCACTCTTTGAGCAGGTTATGCATCCTTATGATTTTACTTGAAGGATTGCTCTCAGGACAATGGCCTGAATAGAAAAAGTAAAACTAATAGTTCTTAAAACTTTTATATATGACATCTTACCATGTTGTAAGAATTTTAAAAAGTCTTTTAAAATAGTTTCTTTAAGTTCTATTTCATGTAAATATTGTTGAATATATCTTTAGAGGCAACACAGTATAAATCTGCAAATTTTAATTTAAATAAGTTTGGAATTGATATTTTTATCAAGAAACATAAAATTGTAATAAACAACTGCTTCTGTGCCTCAAGGAATTCCACAGTGGTTACTTATTTGAGATACCCTAATAACCTTTTCTAGTTTTTTATATTTGTAATCCAATAGAAGTAACTAAAAGCCTGTTTCCTCCTATTATTAATTAATACTTTCCTTGTCATTTCTTTTTTCATATTCAAAATAATAAAATCTGATGGATAAAATTCCAATACCATAAACAAAAACATTTTAATAATTATGCTGTCCAGTAGTTATTTCTAAAGCCAAACTAATGTGCTAACCCTTATTTCACATCTATTTGACCGGAGGTTGACACTATGATGACAGCTGGTTAAGACAGTTTGAGATTTTAAAGTCCTCAGTACATGTAAATATTATGAACGATGACAAGTGTGTTGGATGTGTCTCCAACCAATTTAATAGTCAGATCAGTCTTCATTCATGTTTGAGTACATAATCCTAAAAGATTTGTTATCTCTCAGTTGGGCGGAAATGGCTAACTGACCTCTGCAAGTTAAGTGTTTTGTATATAATGCACAATATTGTACTGAATGCAGAACATTTGGTTTTAATTGGTTTTGTCATCTAA
Source organism: Thermophis baileyi (assembly GCA_003457575.1). Taxonomy (NCBI): domain Eukaryota; kingdom Metazoa; phylum Chordata; class Lepidosauria; order Squamata; family Dipsadidae; genus Thermophis; species Thermophis baileyi. The sequence continues at coordinate 431,746 of QLTV01000391.1, forward strand.
AAAATTCAGATTGTAATAACTTCAATGGCTGGAGCATTGTCAAGAAACAAAAGATATTTTCCAACATAGGTTTTTATCTTCTGGGCCTCTTATCCCATTTATCTTGGCCTTAGCTCTAATTACCATTTTCTGTTTTTTTGTAATCAAGTACTTCTTACTAGCCACATTCCTTTTCTGCTCATTAGCCAGTCTCTCTCTCATCTCTTTCTGTCTCTTTTCTAGTACATTGGAATATCCAGTAATATATTTGCTAAAAGTAAGAGCAAGTAATAGTTCCTAGTACTCTCTAGCTCATTCAAATTGCTTACCTTCTTATTTCTAGGAATCAATTGTTGCTTTCTACCCCATTGTTATTTCATTTTTTTTAAAGAAAAGCTCTGTACGCAGTCATTTGGCTGTTATTTATGCTTTTGTGTTTTGCGGAACTGGGAAATATTAACTTCACCATCCAGCTTTTATTTTATCTCATTTTTTTAAAAAAGGCAGAACAAAGCCGGCAAAATGAATAAGTATAATTAAAAATGCTATTCCCCCACTTCTAAAGGTCCTATGATACTGATAGATAGCATAAATGTAAACCAGCTCTGCCTCTGTGATTTTCATCAGTTATTGAGTAGGTGACTTTTGAAGATTTTGGAGAGGAGTTGATGGGGAAAATGTTATATTGTCATTTTTCTGGTTCTGTATTTTTTCCACATATATTGTAATAAGTATAAGTTCAGATTTTTTTCATTTGAAAGGAGTTCATTTTATACTTGCAGATTGAAAGATCTTCATAGTCAGAGCCATTTCTCAGCTTCTCTATAATAACTAAACCTGTACCTTGAAGCAATTCAGTGTAAGTTTATTGCAGCTATCCTTGCAGTTCCAAGATGTGTTAAGAATGCTGTTCTACTGTACATTTGGTGACTGTCCTGATCTCTGTGGATGCTAGAGCTCGGTACTATTTTTTAAAGCTTTGGTTAAAGGTTCCCCACCACCACTTCAATGAGTCTGTCCCTGTGCTTATAGAACATCTTATGTGAACCTGTTTTAAAAATGTTGTTGGCAATACTAATGTAGTATTCCTGTTTAGGCTGGGATTTCTCACTTTATTCATTGAGTTTCAGAGTGGCTAGAGTTGCCTCTAGACCCTTTACTTTTTCTTCTAGTAATTCTGGGGATTCACTATGAAAGTCTGATCTTAACAATACAATGTGCTGTGGAAGTGTATCATGGCTTATGGGTATTTCTGAAAAATAATTGTTGATGTCACAATACTATTTCCAAAGAATTGGGATTCCATTACCCCACTGTCAAGCAGATCATGTATAAATGGAGGCAATTTAACACCATTGATACCCTTACTAGGAATGATTTGCCAACCGTACTGAGAGCAAGGTGTGTAATACTCCAGGAGGTCTCAAAGAATCTCAGGCTAATGTCTAAGGAACTAAAGGGTTCTCTTGTATTGGTGAAAGTCAGAGTTCATGAGACCACCATCAGAAGAATACTGTACACAATGGTGTGTGTGAGACAGAATTGCAAGGAGAAAGCTCCTACCCTCCAAAAAGAACATTGTTCTCATTTACATTTTACAAAATATCATGTGGATGAGTCAGAATGCTATTGGAAAATGTTCTGGATGTCAATAGATGAGACTGAAATATAACTTTTTGACTTCAATGAAAAGTGTTGCTTGGTGAAAGACAAATACTGCATTCCAGCATATGTACCTTATCCCATCTGGAAAACATAATGGTGGCAGTATCATGGCTTTGCTGCCTCAAAAATGCAAGATGGCTTGCCATCATTGATAGAACCATGAATTCTGAACTGGAGCAGTAAAATCTACAGGAAAATGTTAGAGTATATGTAATACCTGGATAATACAGCAAGAATGATCCAAAATTCATAAGTCATATAACCAAAGAATGTTAAAGGAAAAGAAGTTATTATTTGAAACGGCCCAAGTCCTCACTTTAATCCTAGGAATGTGGTGGATGGACCTGAAGTGGACAGTTATTTGTATCTGACTTTTGGCCATGTAGTTGTGATAAAGACTTGATTTGGATTAATCAATTATTTTTGCTTTCTTTCTATTAGAACAGAAATAAATAAACAGAAGAATAATTGAAAACTAGAATGCATATTCCAGACTGAAATTTATACACATTGCAGTTTTTAAAGTTTCTACTCATTTTTAAAATCTTATGTTAAAAATTCTATATTAGTTGAACAGTTGACTTAATACTTTAATGCCTTTTGCCATAACATACTGTAGATACTAAAAGTATTCAATGGTGAAAAAACTAAGGTTCTACATTTAGGCAAGGAAAACAAAATGCACAGGTACAGTATATGTAGTACCTTGCTCAATAGTAGTAACTGTGAGAGGGATCTTGGAGTCCTAGTGGACAACCATTTAAATATGAGCCAGCAGTCTGCTGCAGCTGCCAAAAAAGCCAACACAGTTCTAGGCTGCATAAACAGAGGGATAGAATCAAGATCACGTGAAGTGTTAATACCACTTTATAATGCCTTGGTAAGGCCACACTTGGAATACTGCATCCAGTTTTGGTCGCCACGATGTAAAAAAGATGTTGAGACTCTAGAAAGAGTGCAGAGAAGAGCAACAAAGATGACTAGGGGACTGGAGGCGAAAACACAGAAAGAACGGTTGC
>QLTV01000391.1:451403-474240 GCA_003457575.1 Thermophis baileyi
AAGTAAGTGTTGTTCCTTATTATTCTTGACGAACGTATTTTGTCTTTTTATGTACACTGAGAGCATCTGCACCAAGTCAAATTCATTGTGTGTCAAATCACACTTGGCCAATAAAAAGTTCTGTTCTATTCTATTCTATTCTATTCTATTCTATTCTATTCTATTCTATTCTATTCTATTCGAATATCTTCTTGTTTAAATCAAAATGTATATTTTTCCAGATCAGTATATTTATGAATGGACAACATGTTGAAACATTTCAGGAAGATATTTCATTCACTTCAGATCTAACTGCTTCACATGATGAGCCTCAGTCTCAAGAAGATTTCAAAGGTACTATTGTTTGTTTATTTATGAATTTATTATAGCTTTTATTATCTATCTTCTTGAGAGATCAAGGCATCATACATCGGGAGTCCACTCATTTTATTCCCATAACTTTATGAGATGGATTGAGTTGACAGAAATAGTTATCCAGTTGCCCTTTCGTTAAGTGTGAATTTGCATATGGGTCTATTGGCCCAATTCTAATACCACCACACTATATTGTCCTTGAAAGTACTGCTGTTTAACACTGAAATTACTCCATAACTAAAATGTTTATGTGTAGGCCTTGCTTTATACAGAATATGTTGTACAGTTCACCTGCTTCCATTACATATTCATGTTCGGTGTAAGGGAAATCAAGTGAAGTACAGGAGTTGCTGAAATCTAAGAGTTTCTTATTTTAATCTACAATTCTCTAATTGAGTCATCATTTTTAGGAAGTCTATTTCAAAGCCCTAAATTCACAATAATCAAATGTTCTCTAACGTAACAACATGGTAAATATTCAAGGTATACAATAAATTGAGAGCTAGTTTGGTCTAATGGTTAAGGTATCAGTCTAGTTCCTCCTTAGGCATGAAAGCTGATTGGGTGATTTTGGGCCAGTCATTCTGACCTCATGAGGTGGTTGTTGTGGGGAAAACAGGAGGAGGAAAGAATATTAGGTATGTTTCTCATCTTATTTTTTTAAAAAAAATTATAAAGAAGGAATAAATTTTTTAAAAAATGAATTATGTCAACTATTAATATAGCTCCTACCAATCGTACTCTCTTAAACATCTAGGGATACATCTCTTCAGTTGAAATGAGTATGCCAAGTTCATGTAGATGGAAGAAAATAAATGTGATGAAAAAGATTATAACAAACGGGTAGTCCTTGATATATGACTGTAATGGAGCCTGCCCATTACAGTAGTGAGTCATGACGGTTGTAAAACAGGTCGGTCACATGACTAACCCAATTTTATGATTTTTTTTCAGAGGTCATTAAGCAAACACCGCAGTTTTCAAAAAGTGAATGCCACAGTCACTAAGCAAATGGTTTGCTGTAAATACATGAGTTATGCTGAAAACCAGAACTGCTGACTTTCAGTAAAACAATCATAAGACATGATTATCTGACCATTGGATGTTGCAAATGGCTGTAAATGTGGCTGTGTTGCCAAGTGCCCAAAATTTGGTCATGTGACCACAGAGAAGGCCCAACTTCCTCTGCAGGTTGTAAATCCCCTTTTTCGAGTCCGTTGTAACTGAATGGTCACTAATCCATGTTGGTTCTACTTAAATATATTTTTAAATGACTTCTTCCATTTTCTCCATTCAAAGCGATCTAACACATCTAAATGTATTTACATAATTTAATTATATAGGATTTGGTTATTGAGAATCAGTTTATGCATATTAGTCTTCATTCCCAGATTTGTATTTTCTATTTTTTAACAAGGCATTTTGTTTGTTGGATTTATTGTCTACAATATATTTTTTATCCATTTTTATTTTTCTAAGAATGAAATGTTGGAAATAAATTATATAAAGTCTCTTGGGATTTTATTACCTGTCCACCAAGAGAATAACTCTGATAACAGAACAGAACCATATTTGGTGTAATGGGAGAAGCTAGTAAAAGAAAAATCAGTTTTAAAATGATCCAAATACTGCCAGGGACTACAGAGCAAACAGTTCCTGGAAAAAATGTTTATACATAGTATATTACTGAGGCTTGAAAAACTATTGAAGAATAAAATTTTATCAAACTAACCACATGCTGATATTTTTCATTTTATCTTTAAATTATAAATAAAATTGTACATTTACTTTTCCCTCCCAAGAGTTAGACTAATGTCCCAAGAGTTTCCAATTAAACTTAATTAGCTTTTTGAAACTATTAAGACATAAGTCACAAGACTGCACTAGTTCACCTTTCCACCACACCTTAATCTTTAATATTTGAAACCTGGTGGAGGAAGTGAGTTTACCTGTAAAATACAGTACTGTAGTTATCTGCTAAGGAAGCAATCTTAATCAAATAGACATGATGGGGGAAAGTGCTCTACTGATTTATTGATCGTTACATAAAGTTGTACACTACCAAATCCCTTGGGAGTTGGGCGGCATACAAATTTAATAAATAATAATAATTATAATAAATAATCATCATCATCAGACTCACAGTAGTTTACAGTTGGTGGAGAAAAAGTTTGCCAATCAATAGCATATCTTTCTGGCAACCACTGAAAGTTTTGTAGACATAAATGTATCCTGATGGTATTTCTTCTGGCAATACACCCTAAAATACATGTTTCAGAGAAAGGGATGAATATGCATCCCACCTTATTCAAGTCCTATCACTCTCCTGGCACATCATTGGACTGGAGCCCAAAGCTTTGTTAACTTTTCACTGGATATTTTCCTTCTCATTGACTTCAGTGAAAGGAGATAATGAAGCTTTGCTTCTTGTGGCTAGAAAATAAATTTTAAGATCCTGCGTCTAGGTATTCTTTTGAGCTCATTCTTTTGTGAGCTGCTTTGAACTGTTGATTGAAAATCAGAGTTTTTCCTGCCTTGGATGATCTGAAAAAATGGGAGTAGGAATTATAATTACCCATACTTCTTGTCTCTGCTTCTGTAGAATATTTAAGGAAAAGATTTCCTGCAAAATTAAAACTGTATAAATGAGGTATAAACACTTAAATAGAATCTTTCTAAAAATCCAATTTTACTGTTGCAGCTGAGGAAGCAATAATCTGTCTCATTTTATATAGATCTACCAAGTGGTCCTCATGTATATCGCCTGGAAGATCTTGCTTATACAAGAAGTGGAGACAAAGGCAACACAGCAAATATAGGTATTTGTCAATCCTATTTTAAAAAAGAACTTCTAATTAAAAATACACAAGTATTATGCCATAATTATTCTTTCTGTAGTTATAACTGTGATTCCAAAGCGATGTAAGAAAATGATAAAATATTTTTTAAAATGTACCAGTTTGTGTTTCTGTTACTTTTCATAATAAAAGGTTTGATGGTTGGGTTTTAGCTTGTCCTCTGGGTCCCACTTTTCATTTCTCTTTTTTAAAAAGTTTAAATATAAAGAGAAACATTTATACTCAAAGTAATTAAAAGATTGCCTAATTTAACATTCTTCACTACTCATAAAATACTTCTCATCTTCTCTGAGCCAAACTTAACGTAATTTTGTGGATAATGTCATGCAGTTTTCTTGGCAACTGTATGAAATTAATTTGTCACTGCCTTATCGTTTGACTTCCTAATTCAGACTGCAGCCCTGATCTTCCATTCAAGTACTAACAAAGCCCAACCCTGTTTAGCCAAAACAAGATCAGTCAGGTGCTATCCTAATTGAGATAAGATCACACAACCCACATACTAAAATATCCTAATTCCTACATATGATCACAATGAATTGAGTTCAGTAGCCAGGAATAGGACCTTCTTGGTGGCAGTGTCTCATTATGAAAACATCTTTCAAAAGAACTATAATGCTGTCTTGTTTTAAAGGAGAGTTAAAGTCACGCCCCTTATCCAGATATTTGTAGGGCACCAACTGTTCTACAATCAGGCTGTTTTTCATATTGTATTTTCAAATTTATGTTTTTTAGAATATGGGTTTGTTATTGTTTCATTTGATTGTTTTTAATAAATCAGCTGTTCCTTTTGCATACTGATTTGGTCTCTTACATTGTACAAACATGCAGTACAATAATCCATAACAATGAATTGGAGAAAATGAAATATTTACACGATCCTTCATCATGAAATGTTATTTAACAATTCAAAATTTATTTTCTATTGCTGTGGAAATTAACAAAATTATTTGTAAAATACTTTACGTTTGTTTGTATTTTAGTCTCTATAGGTAATATTACTGTTGCATGGGAGATTGTAACATTTCCCATTTTCCACTGTTCCCATTGCTGGGTTTTTCTTTTCTAAGGTAACAAGAGGGCTGCCTTTCCACTCTAGGAGATACTTTGCACTCATTATATAGCAATAGCACTTAGACTTTTAAACCGCTTCACAGTGCTTTACAGCCCTCTCTAAGCGATACAGAGTCAGCATCTTACCCCCAACAATCTGGGTCCTCATTTTACCAACCTCAGAAAGATGGAAGGCTGAGTCAACCTTGAGCTGGTCAGGATCAAACCCCTGGCAGTCAACAGAATTAGCCTGCAATACTGCATTCTAACCATTGCGCCACCACTGCACTATATCTCAATACAGATAGTCCTCGAATTACAACAGTTCATTTAGTGACATTTGAAGTTACAACGGCACTGAAAAAAGTGATTTATGACCGTTTTTCACGACCGTTGCAGCATCCCCATGGTCATGTGATTCAGATGCTTGGCAACTGGCTTATATTTATGAAGGTTGCAGTATCCAAAGATCATGTGATCATCTTTTGCGACCTTCTGACAAGCAAAGTCAATGGGGAAGACAGATTCAATTAACAACCGTGTTACTAACTTAACAACTGCAGTGATTCATTTAACAACTCTGGCAAGAAAGGTTGTAAAATGGGGCAAAACTCACTTAACAATGGTATCACTTAGCAACAGAAATTTTGGTCTTAATTGTGATTGAAAGTTAAGGACTGCCTGTATTTCTTTCTACATATCTCTTCCTAACACCAGGATTGAAAAGCTTGCCAATTATTTAAAAATATAAATTAATACAATATGTTTAACCATTGAATTAATAAAAAGTATTTGGGAGTTACAACACTTTAAAATATTAATAAATGTTTATAGATTGTGAGACAGTATAATTATTGTTTGTTTTGTGGATCCAAACAACTAAAATTAACTTGATTCAGGTAATTTTATGATATTTCAATAAGCTTTTGCCCTTTGCTGCTTATATTCAAAAATTATTTTTTCCTCATTTGAGGCAAATAATAACTTGCAAATTGCATTTGGATTGCAATTGCATTCAGATTGTCAAAAAACAGCTAGCTATTACCTGTAAAATCAAATTAGAATCCATAGTTTTATCTACAGAGAACATGGTAAAGTATAGTTTGTCTCATACAAGAGACATAGAAAGAGATTATTAGGTCAGATAGAGTAGGCATACATATGACTTTGTAAATGTTTTCTGATGCTTTAAAATATTATTTACATTATCTTTTCACTAAATCAGAAGACAGCAGACTAATCAGAAGATGAGTGCAGCAACAGTTAACTTTTCATAGTAGAAGTATTATTTCCCAGTATTTGTAGATTTGTGAAACAGTAATCTATTGACAACTTTCAGCCCTTTACCAGTAGTCCTAATATCAGGAAGGCTTGAAAGGCATCAAATAAAATATATCTCTTTTCCTAATACAGGTAATCCTTGGGTTAAGATGGCAATTGGGAGTGTGCTTGCCATCACTAAGTGATGTCATAAAGCACAGTGTCATTAACTGCATCATTTAGCAACAGCAATACTGGCAGTCCCAGTTGCCATTGTAACCCTAGGACCAAATAAACTGTTAAGCAGGTGGGAGTCCCAAGCAATAAGCACAGAAGAATGTGTGGGTTGTGGGGCCCAGAGGTGAGATACAGAGATACAGAGTGTAGGCAGGTCAGTGGGGGCTGCAGGTGGGTGTTATAGAGCATGGGTGGGGCCGTGAGCAGGATGGTTGCTATGGATGAACATGACTATGGAATGTAGATGAGTGTAGAAGCTACACAGTGTGAAATTCTTGGGATCTTGCACCCTGTAGTAGGACTCCTTGGGAGGAAAAGTGGCGAGTGACTCAACTTCCCTGCCAGCTTCCTCATTGAGTTTGCTTGTGGAAAGCTACCAGGGAAGGTCACAAATTGTGATCATATGACTATGGGACTCTGTAAACCTTATAAGTGCAAGGTAGTTGCCAAGTGCCTGAATCACAATCACATTATCACTGGGTGGTATGAGCACCATTTATAAGTATTACTCATTCACATCATTGTAACTTTGAATGGTCACTGAACAAGTGATACATTAATTGCTAAGATTATTTTTAGGTACAGTAATACGAGCATGGCTATCTCTGATAATTTTGAGAGTTTCCACCTATCTGGAGGCTATCTACATTAAGACAAGCCAATCCATAGAATTGGAATATCAAGAAGCAAAAAATTCTAAACATGTCAAGACAATCTATTTCACCTATAATTAGATATTAGTTTACTTAGAAAATTGGTTTGCTTTTTCCCCATAAGATGACTATATTTGAGGTACTGAGGTATTTGAAACTATATTTCAGCTTTTTCATTCAATTAACTCTAAAATGATAGAATTTCACTGTGTTCAGCAAATATACTTTAAATAAGAGTATTAGAATAAATATAGGCTCATCTAATAGACTTACATGTGATATCATCATACATATGTAAAAAGATTTGTTATGAATTCACTCATCTGTATATTGTAGAACTTTCTAAAATGAGTAAGGTAAGCTTCAGTTTTTATTATCACCTAAGTTTAACTAATTTGGTTGTGATTAGGATAAGCCAGATCGTCTTCCTTTGAGTTGCATTTAAAAAAGAAAAATGGAATAGTCTACATTTTGAATCCAATAAATACATTTTAATAATCCCAAAGCTGCCTGGATCTCTGTTAGTATATGAGTGATAGTTGGGGAAAAAAAGTGGAGGGAAACAGCTCTCTGCACCAGGAAAAACTTGACCCTGCCAATTGTAAATTTTCAGCACAAGTCAAACAATGGGTACCTTCTTTTAGATTTGTTTACTAATTCAGCATAATCCTTCTGAACTCATTTAATGCATCTCTAATTGTTTGGAAAGAAGAAAGAATGTGGTTTTCTTAACGTGGTATTTGAACGTTATTATTTTTTGCTCTAGCTGGTTTTGAAAGTGCTTTGCAAAATATGATACCTAAATATTTTAAATAAACAAAATATCTTTTCAAAACAAGTTGTAGATGTAGAATTATATTTTAACATTTCATAATATATTTTGGCTTTTTGTGGATTTGTTTTGTTTTTTGCTGGTTATTGTTTTTTATTGTTTTAACATGTATGAAACCAAGCTTGACTGAAACAATTGAGGTAGATTATTAATTAAACAAATACTAGTTGGTACTACAAAGATATATAGGTTTAGTCTTGAATAGCTGAAGTTTAAAATAATGTGGAGTGAATGATTTTTTGTAAGAATAATAACATTGTTTGGTGATCCATGCAGAATAACAAGTAATTGTGTTCTGTTTGTTTATAACAGGTGTCATAGCACGCCACCCCCTTTACTACCCATACCTCAAGAAAATATTAACTGCTTTGGCTGTAGAAAATTATTTTCAGCATCTTTTAGAAAGAGAACGACCTGAAGAAATCTTGGTATCACGGTAAGTACTCATTTAATTCAAGTTTTCATGCAGTATTGTTTGATTATATTTAAAAAAATTAGATTACATGAAAATCCTCATGTAAACCAAGGGCTTAACAGTTTGGCAAACAGTATATTGCTCATGAATGTACATGTAAGGTCTTTCTTCTCCAAGCTTCCCAAGAAAGCAGGACTCTTGAAACTGCAGTTGTTCCAAAAGGAGCTTTTATTGAAAGGTTTGTGATAACAAGAGATCTAGGTAAGAACTGAAACTTCTCACTTAAAACCAGCTATTTAAAGCAATGCTAACCAAACCCCTCCCACACTACATCATTGCAGGGAAACAGAAACAGAAACTTCATATAGAGATTAACACAGTAATGCAGGAAACAGAAACTTCATATACAGATCACTCCATTCCTCCCCCCTTCCTACCACCAAAATGCCAACGTCCCTGTAGAAATATCTGGGACCTGACATGCCGCCCCCCTAGAAAAATGGGAAGTCCACCTGAAAGAAAACAAAAGAGGGAAGGGGAGACAAAGGAAACATAAAATCAACGAGCTTTGTCAGGGTACAATTGATGAAATATACGTACTAATTTAGGGGCATACACATGTTTTTTCTGAACCCATTCATTGTGTGAGAAGGGGAGGTGTTTCCAAGCCACCAGGTACTGAGTGGTCCCATGGAATTTCCTAGAGTCAAGAATTTCCTGAACCTCAAAATGTTGTTCACCCTCTACTATAATAGGGGGCGGAACAGGGTAGTAGCCGGACGAAGATCAAAGGTGACTTCAGGCTTCAATAAGCTACAATGGAAAACGGGGTGGACTTGCCGTAATGACTTAGGGAGCTGTAATTCCACCGTGACAGGGTTAATAATACGAACTATGGGGAAAGGCCCAATATATTTAGGACCCAACTTTTTAGACTGCTGCAAAGATTTTAGAAACTTGGTGGAAAGGTAAACTTTGTCCCCCACTTTATAAGGTTTAGGTTCTGTTTGTTTCTTGTCTGCTTGCTTTATAGGCAGCCTTGGCTTCATTCAAGGCTTTGCGGACCACCGGCCAAATGGTTTGCAAATGACCGATCCATAGTTTCAAGGAGGGTATATCTGATTCATGTGAGGGTAACTCAGGCATAGCATTAAATTCTTGCCCTGTGGCCACTCTGAAAGGAGTAAAACCTGTGCTGGCGTGAACTGCATTATTATAGGCTACTTTCTGCAAAAGGCAGTAGTTTGGTCCAGTTGTCCTGCTGCTAATTAATAAAACAGCGCAGGTACTGTTCCAGAACTGAGTTCATTCAATCCATGGCCCCATTTGTCTGCGGATGATGACTAGAACTAAGTCCCTGCTCAGTCCCAAGTAGATTCAAAAAAGCTTTCCAGAACCTGGACGTGAATTGGACCCCTCTGTCCAAAGTAATATGTTATGGGGCCCCATGCAAGCGGTAAATGTGGACCAAAAACAGTTTAGCCAAGGCTTTAACCATAAGGATCTTTTGGCATGGGTTGAAATGAACCTGTTTTGAGAAAAGATCTGTGACAACCCAGATCAGTGTGTTTCCAGAACTCTCAGGCAATTCAACAGTGAAATCCATGGAGATCTCTCTCCATGGTGCTGAAGGGTCGGCCACCAGCTGCAGTAGATCGGGGTTTTCCCCCTGCCTGCGTTTAGTGGCAGCGGAAATGGGACAGCTTGCTACATAACTTTCTATGTCTTTTTAATGAGGGCCACCAAAATTGCCGTTTCAGTAAATGTAATGTTTTTACAAAACCAAAATGACCAGCTAATTTGGAGTCGTGACAAACTTGCATAGTTCTAAGCCTTTCCCTAGCTGGGACATACAACTTATTTCCCACCCAAGCTAACCCCTCTTTTATTATGCAAGTATGTTTATTGGCACTAAACCACTCCTCCGTTTCTAAGGCTTGTTTGAAATCTGTGGTGGTGGCATTGTCTAAGGTAGAGGGGTCGTTCTTTGCCTGAGAGCGTGTGATGACCTTAGCTGTTAATTGGGAGGTTGGGATTATGGGCTTAATTACTTCTGCCTTGACACTGTTGTATTGCAGTAGTCTGGACAAGGCATCTGCCAAAAAAGTTTTGCCTCCCGGTAAATACTTCAAAGTGAAATTAAAGCATTGGAAGCACTGTGCCCACTGAGACTTGTTTTGGAGACATTTTCCATGGGGTTTTGAGTGCTTCCAAGTTCTTGTGGTCGGTCCATACTTTGAAAGGTATTTTACTTCCTTCCAAGAAATGTCTCCAAGTTAGGAGTGCCCACCTAACCGCAAAAGCCTCCTTTTCCCATATTGCCCATCTCTGTTCAGTTTCAGTTAACTTCCTAGAGGTGTATGCACATGGTTGTAATTTGCCTTCTTCATTCTCTTGGAGTAAAAGAGAACTGACTGCCACATCACTGGCATCGGTCTGGATTACAAATGTTTCTCTGGGTCTGGGTGTTTTAATACAGGTTCAGCCAAAAAGGGTTTTTTCAGTTTTTCAAATGCCGCTTGGCAGTCCATAGTCCAATTCAGTGGTTGGCTAGGTTTCGGTTTATCTACCCCCTTGGTTTTTAACAGATTTGTAATCAGCAATGCTATTTGGGCAAAAGAGGGGTAAACTGCCTATAAAAGTTAGTGAATCCCAGGAAGCTCTGCAATTGTTTGTCAGTCCGGGGGGAGGTTCCCACTCGAGGACTGCTCTGACTTTTGCGGGGTCCATTTCCACCCCCTTGTGAGAGAATCTGTATCCTAGGTAATCTATCTTATCTTGGTGAAAATCACATTTGGAGAGTTTGGCAAACAACTTAGCTGCCTTTAATTTCTTCAAAACCTCCTGCACCAATTTAATATGTTGAGTCTTAGTTTCAGTATAAATCAATATATCATCAAGATAAACCAAAACTCCCTTATACAAGTGCTCATGCAGCACCTCATTAATTAGCTGCATGAAAACGGCGGGAGCCCTTTGGAGTCCGAATGGCAAAACTTTGAACTGAAAATATCCTAGCGGACAAGTAAACGCTGTTTTCCATTCGTCCCCTTCTTGGATCCTGATCCGGTAATAAGCCTCCCGCAAGTCTAGTTTAGAAAAAATTCAACCCTTCGCCAGATGGGCCAGCATGTCCTTCATTAAGGGTAGGGGATAAAGATTTTCTTTGCAAATAGCATTTAAAGGAACCATCCTTCGTAACAAGCCATCCTTCTTCTCCCGGTACAGGACGGGGGGCGGCCACCTTGGGTCTCACCGGTTCGATGAACCCACGCTCGAGGTTTTTGTCTATGAATTGCTGGAATTCATCCAGTTCCCGGAGAGTCATAGCGTAAAGTTTTGGCTTAGGTAGCTTGGCCCCCGGTAAAATCTTGATGGCACAATCCGTAGACCTATGGGGGGCAAGTTCATCTGAGGCTGCTTGGTTGAAAACATCCATGAAATCCCAGTATTCCATAGGGACACCCGGTAGGGGTCCATTTTCCGCAGCTACCTCCTCACTCTGCGGTATTTCAGTCTGGTGGGGTTCCTCGTTCCGAATTAATTCATCATTATGGAATTGGAGGGTCCCCTCTGTCCAGTCCACCCTTGGGTTCCACTTCTTTAATCAGGTTAGCCCCAGAACTAAGGCCCAGTCCATCCCTGGTGTCACAATGAAAGCAATGATTTTGGAGTGATTTACCATCGTTAGTTCGAGTGGTTCAGTGGCAAACGTGGCCAGGGCACCCTCTGCAATGGACCCATCAAGTTGGCAGAACAAGACTGGGGTTTTTAGTGGCCTTAGTTGAATGCTCAATTCCCTGACCAGAGTCGAGCTTATTAGGTTTCTCGTCACCCCGAATCTAGCAATGCCTTAAGTCTCACTTTTCTCCCCGTTACCGGAATTAACAGTTCTATAGGGGTTGTAAAGGGTTTGACAACCCCACTCACCAAAGGGTCTTTGTAGTCACTCTCTGACTGACTGGGTTCCTCCACTGGAGGGGTCGGAGTTCCTCACACCGTAATTGATTCCGGCGGGAACTCAACAACCGCATGGTCTTCAGGGTGATATCTTTGGAACGCCGTGGTGGCTTTGAGGGTTTCCCTCCGACCTGCTTCTCTCCCTTTCGGGTGGACATTCTCACACGGCACTCGTTTGCGCGGTGACTTTCCTTCCCGCAATGGAAGCAGGCAGCTGAGCGCAGCGGGGCAGAGCGAGGTTTGGTTTCCTCCCTTCCAGCGGGGATCTCTTCCAGGAGCGGTTTGCACCGTACTGGTTTCGAGCTTGGTCAATTTCCGCTTCCTCAGCCAAGACACATCAGCTGTGCAGGTGGACTGGGGCTCCACAGGCAACGCAGGCGTTGTACAGGTCGTTGTTTAAGCCATCTTTGAACCAACTCATGAGTATTTCCTCTGGCCAATCTACATGGCAAGTCAGATCACGAAACTCTTCGATGTACTCGGTGACTGGATGGCGTCCCTGACTGATATGCCTTATGCGGTCTCTAGCCTTGCGGTCGGCTAGGGGGTCCTCAAATCTCCGTTTCAGGGCTGTCATGAAACGGTTGAAGTTGCGGAGCTCCGGTGCATCTGCATTATGCATTACCATCCAACATGCAGTTGATCCTTCTAGAGCCAGGGTGACAACCCTGACTTTGGCGCCTTCTGTAGGGAGATTCCTCCCATACTCCTGCATGTAGGTCAGTACATGTGCGAGGAAAAATCCCAGTTGCTGGGGATTCCCATCGAATTTGACACCAAGAGGGGGAGCCTTCTGTTCTAAGGGTGGAAGCCTCCTCTCGTCGAGTCGCAAGCCTTGATTTACGTTGAGATGTCTCCTGGGCAGATCTTCCATGGTGGAAATAGGGTTCATCAGTAGCCCCCGTGGTTTCAGCCAATGCCCCTGGGGTTGGGGATCCCTTTTGTTCATCGGTAGTCCCCTTTTGTATTCCTAACTGGCCTGCAGCACAAGCCTGGGCATCCTGGATCCACATGCCATGGATGGCCTCCCTCATGAGGTTCATGGCTTCCCTCAGGAGTTGGTTGGGCCGGTCTGGGGCTCCTTCCAGTTCATCATTGTCGTAAAGGTCTCCTATCTCCTGTTTCCAACCAGGTCGTTGGTTCCCACGGGTGAGGGTGACATCTTTAGTTCTGCCACCCCAGCCTTCCATCTTCCCAACACCAATGGACCACCTCGGCTTGGCAGCGGTGCTTGAGGCAATGTTCTCCTCGACCAGGGCATTGAGGGCCTCAATTGAGATTTGGGGGGTGGGGTTCTCCCCCAGTCTTCAGCCTCTTCGTGGTCACTGCCCTGGGCAGACATGGTGTGCACGATCCCCACGGTAGGGCTGTTACCTCTCCGGGTTGACCAGTTTGCAGTTCTTGCCTAATGTAAGGTCTTGCCTCTCCAATCTTCCCAAGAAAACAGGACTCTTGAAACTGCAGTTGTTCCAAAAGGAGCTTTTATTGAAAGGTTTGTGATAACAAGATATCTAGGCAAGAACTGAAGCTTCTCACTTAAAACCAGCTATTTAAAGCAATGCTAACCAAACCCCTCCCACACTACATCATTGCAGGGAAACAGAAACTTCATATAGAGATTAACACAGTAATGCAGGAAACAGAAACTTTATATACAGATCACTCCATTCCTCCCCCCTCCCTTTCCTCCCACCAAAATGCCAGCATCCCTGTAGAAATATCTGGGACCTGACAGTACCTAAAATGGTATTGATTCAGTCCTACAGTAGGAACAGAGTGAGCTATTCAAGAAACCTGCAATACCCTACTATCTGCTTAGCTAAAATATGAAATGGATCCTCAATTGTACTTTTTAATTAGGACAGTGAATAAGTACTTGTACAGCAGTGACAAGATAAATACTTCCAGCTATAATGCTGTGAACCATTCTGCCCAAGGATTCTTCTTCAAAACTTGAACAGGCTGCTTAATGTTCCTTTTATCATGTCTTCTAATTTAGTATTTGTCTAAGTCCATTACCCAACTGTTCTCCTCCAAATGTTGTTCTTTAATTTACCTTTTCCTGGACTTTTTACTTCTATATATCTTGGAGTTTACTCTCCATGTTTCTTATTATAAAGATAAATATATGAAGAAGAGAACAAGAAAAATGTTGAAGATAGCAAGAACAGCAGGAAAAACGTCATTCTGTTATGAATGAAGTCCTATGGTCACAAACAGGGATAATCTCAAAGGTGCTTTTTCAGGAGGCAACTGGACTTTCTTCTTTTTTCTTTGAAAGCGTTTTGCTTTTCATCCAAGAAGCTTCTTCAGCTCTGACAGGATAGTGGGGAATGGATGGATTTATATTCTTTTCAGAAAAATGAAAGGAATATAAATCCTTCCATTCCCCACTATCCTGTCAGAGCTGAAGAAGCTTGTTGGATGATAAGCAAAACATCTGCAAAGAAAAAACAAGAAAGTCCAGTTGTCTCCTTTGGGACAACCATGGCCTGGATGACTGAGAATCTCTACAGACTTTAAACAGGGATAATATTGAAAATATTTTAGGTTTAGGGTTACGGTTGTATATGCTGTGTTACTATATTTATATTTATTTATGTTTATATTTAGTATAAAACATATATACCCACATAATTTCCACCCACAGTAAATATGGATAAGGATTTTATGTACCTATCATTCTGGAAACAATATGGGCCATCCACAATAGCAGAGCTATGGGTATATAATTGAGAAATTATCAATACATGGTTTTTTAAAATGAATGAACTTTCTTGAGTCCAGATATACTTCCTAAAATATATCTTAAGAAGAGTATTAGAAATGCGGAAAAGCAGTCCCCATCTCCAAACTCTGTGTTAAATCCTGACTTAGGGCTGACACTGTTACTTAACAATCAGAGGCTTCTTATGGACTGGTAGAAAAGGAAAAAATATCCCTTTTCTTCTCCTGTCCTGAAACATATATATTATCATAAATTCACAGGTAATGCTAAGCCACAATACATTTTATTTTTGCCATAGGAATATATTCAAACTAAGCCATTTATAACAGTGTTCTAAAAACCATAGATTAAGCAATTCTTATTTTTCCAAGGGCTGCCTGAATGGTATCATATGCCTAGTGTCACTAACACACTCTTGGGAAATATGGCATCCACTTCAAAATTTGATCTCTCTCTTTCTCTCTCTCTGGGGTTTCTGAAAGAAACCAGATTGGACAAGGCATAATAATAGCAATAGCTATTGAATGAACTACGGTACAGGTAGTCCTCATTTAGTGTCCAAAATTGAGACCAGCAACTCAGTTGTTTAGCAAAGGGTGACTAAATGAAACTGTGACTGTGCTTATGATCTTACTTCAGCTTTCCTTTGCTTTACAGACCAGTGAATTGTAAATTGTAAATCTGAAAGTAGCCATGTTTATTTAGATAATTTATGTAGTTATTTTAAGTTATATTTTCAGAGGGAAGCATCTGCTTGATTGTTTCTACTAACTTCAGGTCCCACCCATTGTGAATCCACATCCATTCTCGCATAGCATTTTATGACAGATTGAAGTTGTTATTTGTGATCTTGTTATAGTCATTATTTCATCTATATGTGGTTTGTGCATGAAATTGCCTAAAGTTATAAGGATGTTTTTCCTATTTCTTTTTCTTATTGTTAATAAAATTGATTTTTAAAATATATTTTATGCTGTTGTAACTCCTCAAAAATAGGACGGGGTGTTTTCTGGTCACAGATCTCGAAGATAACAGGGGCTAGAAGATGACATCTTTAATAAAGATTTTCATCTTCATTATCAAAGTAGGAGCCGAGGTGGCGCAGTGGTTAGAGTGCAGCACTGCAGGCTACTTCAGCTGACTGCTAGCTGCAGTTCAGCGGTTCAAATCTCACCGGCTCAAGGTTGACTCAGCCTTCCATCCTTCCGAGGTGGGTAAAATGAGGACCCAGATTGTTGGGGGCAATATGCTAACTCTGTAAACCGCTTAGAGAGGGCTGTAAAGCACTATGAAGCGGTATATAAGTCTAAGTGCTATTGCTATTGCTATTGCTAACTGATTCAATCCTTCTCTAGTTATTTGTCATATTGGTGGATCATGAATAATAATGGTCAACAGAGGTGGGTTCCTCCCAGTTCGGACCGGTTTTCCCGAACCGGTAGCAACCCGCTGGTGATGTCACAATGACATCACCGATCCGGTTCAGTCGGTGCCGGTCCGTGGGCGCCGCCATCTTTTTTTTAATTGTTTTTGAATATATTTTTTTGAATTTTTTTTTCTTCTGCGCATGCACAGAAGTTGAGTTCCCGGCACTGCGCATGCATCGCCATCTTGTTTTTGGTGGTTTTTTTATTTTTATTTTTATTTTTTTTTTAATTTTTTGGGACTGTGCATGTGCACGCACGCTTCACGCACGCATGCCCACGAGGCGTGGCCACGAGGCGCGGGAGGAAGCGAACCGGCAGCGAGATAAGTTAGAACCCACCCCTGATGGTCAATGCTTCTTTTTCAACCAGACAATTCAGAGATAAGAAAAAAGTAAAATCTCCCTGCTGTTATGAAAACTGTTCAAGTAAAATTAAAATGTTTGATTATAGTAAACTTTTATTTTAGTAATGAAACCATGGACTTTTTGTTATTTTAATAATGTATTGATGGAGTAATGTGAATAGAATTAGAAGAAACTTGCAAAAGAAAGAACACTTTTGTGTATGTCTTAAGAATTAGAAGGAATTATATTCACATGTTTTAGAAGCTTCTTATTAACTGTGATAAACACTGTGTTCCTAAAGGAACAAGAACAAATGGAAACAATTGTTCCATTGAACAAAGAGTTACATAAAAACATTAGTTGTAAAATGAAAAGATGGATATCATTCTTGTATACTATCAATATAATTTTTGTGTTTTTCAAATTGCCATTTATATTAGATAACTTTTTAAATATAAAAATGTAACTCCTACTGTCTAAAGCCATTTTGAAAAACATGTGAACAGTTCAGAGGTGGGTTGCTCCCGGTTTGGACCGGTTCTTTAGAACCGGTAGCGGGAATTTCCCACTGTTCGCCGAACCAGGAGCGATCGCCGGTTGGCCATGCCCACGAACTGGCTCTCTCGGCGGCGCCCTAGGCGGCGCCATTTTGTTCTTGGCTTCTGCGCACGTGCAGAAGCTGGGTTTTTGGCACTGCGCATGCGTGCGCCCCCGTGCGGCATGCCTGCGCGCACGCCCACGCAGCGCGGGAAGAAGCGAACCGGTGGCGAGGTAAGTTAGAACCCACCCTTGGAACAGTTAGATACTATCTGTTCCACAGTCAGCCAGTATTTATGGAGAAAATGTTGAAAGCCATAGCACATTTAACCTAAATTCATTTGTAATGTTTCATGTGACTGGTTTCTATATAAATCTTTTTCTTCAATATGGGTAAATCAGGCATCTTCATTTCCACATATTCTTTTACAGAATGCTTAAAAATTTGCTTTAGGAACCACTCCAATAAAGTAAGACTACAGTTTTCTATCTATCATCAGTTAATAAGTCCCAAATGAGTTCATGATTTTTTTTCCTAAGATGATAAGTAAAGATAGTGTTGTTAAAGTTTGTTGAGTCACCATATTTAAAAAAATCTAGGTAAATTAAATTTAAGCAAAGGCTTAATTCATTTAAAAATATTGTTTTTAAAATGGGAACTTAAGATACCATGAGAAGTAATTGAATCTGTGATGTTATACATAAGTAACTGTTAAATTGGAAGGATCTAGGCTGAAATAAATGAAGGAATAAATAAAGCCAAAGTATGGTTGTAAACTATCCTTTGTCACACCAAGGAAAAGATATGATGATTATGTTCAAAAGCAAATTATTTTCAGAGAGACATGAAATAGTAGTGATGAGGACCAATATATCACCCTCTGTTCTAGAAAAATCTGCTAAGCCTGGTTATTCCAGGACATTCCTAATTGGTGTTTCTAACAATGTTCTCCATTTAGAGGCAGACATAAAACGATCAGCTACTAGTGACTTCATATTAACAAGATTAAATAGCAACATTGAAGAAAAATAATAGTGTAATGTTTCAATAAACTTAGCGAACATGTTTTTCCATAGTTCTAAGGTAGCAATTTATTCTAACATGTCCAATCATACCATAATAAATTATTTTTGAATCACAGAATCAAATATGTGGAAGGAGATCATTTGGGTATCAGTCTCAGCATGTAACCTGAACCCATTTTTCTATGTCTTGCACTCTTGTGTGCTAGAAAGCAGATTTGGGCTTTCTGTGTCACTACCAAGTACTTAAAGAGTACATAGACCTCATCTTCAAACTCTCTTCATAAAATTTAATTTCTAGTCCCCTAATCACCCTTGTTACCTTTAAATTTCTGAAAAGTTTCACAAAAGCTGAATCTCATTCAAGGTAAATACTGTAGGTATTACCAGCTATGTTGTTTTTGCATTTCTGAGTTGTTGTCTTTTTAAAAAATTCTCATCATCTTCCTTTAAATAGATAAAGTATGGTATTTTTTATCTTTACAGATATGACTTGCCAGGAATATATGGATTAAATTTTGTTCTAAAAAACTCTCTTGGTGGTGGTGGCACAGCATCTCTGAGAAGTGACCCACAAGTAGGTA
The DNA here is from genome assembly GCA_003457575.1 of Thermophis baileyi. Classification (NCBI taxonomy): domain Eukaryota; kingdom Metazoa; phylum Chordata; class Lepidosauria; order Squamata; family Dipsadidae; genus Thermophis; species Thermophis baileyi. The sequence goes on from QLTV01000391.1 coordinate 469,669, forward strand.
TCTATTTATAAAGAATCATTCAGCTGGTTTGTTCAGCAAAGCAAAGATTTCATAAACTGGCATCAGTTTCAAATACATGAGATTACATATAGAGAGGGATATAGAGAAATACACAGTCTCTGTATTTATCCCAAAATTGGTTCTAGTTAATAGTATTTCACAAAACAAATCAGTTAATCTTTAAGATGCAACAGGTCAACTTATTGTTTCTTAGTAACATACTTGAAAAGGGGAATCTAGCTATTATTTTTATGTTACATAGTTACTTTTGTCGGTCAAGTTTGTATTATAATATCAGTGAGACATCAGTCTCAAATAATTAATTCTAGCTCTAAAATTCAGAATCTATTATAGCCAACTTTCAAAGTGCCCTTTCTGCAGATTTCTCCTTTTTCCATATTGGCTTTTTGCAAATGAGGAATAAATGCAAGAGCAATGTAAAGTCAGTATTTTAGCCATAGTGGACAATGTGCTGAAATTTTAAATCCCTTGTTTGATCATAACTTCCATGATTTTTTTAAAGTTCATTTTCTCTGTACAGATACAACTGAAGTCCATGCATGTTTGTTATATGTATTATACAAGCCTATGCATGTTATACTAGGGTTAAATCCCAGATTTATAATGCAGGTATCTAAAGGAGCAATAAAAACCAGCAAGAAAGACAATCTCGTTCAGAAGTAGATTGCACTATTCTACAGGAGGTTGATGCTCAAATAGTGACACATTATTTGAGAAAAAATCGCTTTTCTCCTGGCTAAGTTAGAACTACAGGTTTTTTTCTCCTTTATTTCTTTTACAGGGCAAGGCATTTGGACAAATGCTACTCGACTTCAAGATTAAAAATGTTCCAGATTTAAAATCTTTGATAGAATAACATCATTGTATTCCATTTTGAAATTGCAATATTTTAAATAAATTTAAAAAACCAAAAGCTTTGGTGATGTTTATCATCTAAGGATTTAACTGATTCCTAATGTTCAGATACGAGAATGTTCTGAGTAATGCCAGATCTGCTACTTTGTATATCACTGGTATTTCCTGTCTGCTGCATTCGATGATGATCCTATTTATTTCCTGTGAATATAATTAAGCAATAAATTATAGAATTTTTTCCAAGCGATAACTACTGCTCTCAAGTAAAAACTGTTTCTCTTTCTCTGCTGCTTGGTATTACAGATATAAAACTAGGAATACTGTGCCTAATTATAACTATAATTATATATTCAAATTATATGGCCACCCAGGATGAGCAACAGCTGTCCACAATAATAATGGAATACTACTGGATTTGCCAAAATTAAATCTTATTACCATGGGGTCTAGACACTGTTCTTGTGTTTATCTGGCATATTTTCTAATAACTACTTTCTTATGATAAACAAAGGTGTTTGCTTTGTTTGCAAGCAGACATAAAATACTGAACAAAAAAGCTTGTTTAAGTAAAGTTTAGCTATTGGATTTAACAGAAGACCTATAGTATGTACAAGTAGTCCTTGACTTAAACAACAGTTCATTTAGTGACCATTTGAAGTTACAACGGCTGAAAAAAGTGACTTATGACCATTTTTCACACTTATGACCATTGCAGCATCCACATGGTCATGTGATTTACATTTGCATGATTGACAACTAACTCCCATTTATGCCAGTTGTAGTGACTCGGAGTCATGTAATCCCCTTTTGCGACCTTCTGACAAGCAAAGTCAATGGGGAAACTAGATTCACTTAACAACTGTGTTACTAATTTAAGAACTGCAGCGATTCACTTAACAAATGTGAGAAAAATCATTAAGTGGGGCAAAACTCACTTAACAAATTTCTCACTTAGCAACATAAATTTTGGCCTCAATTGTGGTCATAAGTTGAGGACTACCTGTATAGTATTTTAAAAATTAAATTATGATAAATTATATAATGTTATAACTACTGCAAAATTATTACATCTTATACAATTGTAGCCTCAATTATTCTCATGTACAGTAATTTGGGTTTAATGTAGCTTTTATGAGTATTTTTGTTTATAAAGTATATAGATGTAGATATATAGAATGTGTAAACTATCATTTAATATCCTTAAACTCACATTCTAGCAAAATAATAATTAGGATTATCCAATACGGATTAGAGTCCTATGTGGAAAGTGAGATGACAAATGTTCAAGTTGGTTTTAAAAAAGCCAAGAAAGAAGAAACAATATTGCTAATATACACTGAATAACAGAAAAAGCTAAAGAATGCTAAAAAGTCAATGTGTGCTTTTTTTGTTGTTTAAAGAACGGCCTTCAATTTGGTTGACCATGTTAAGCTGTAGAATATCATTAGGAAAGTGGGTTCCCAAAGCATCTGTCTTCATAAGAAAACTAAGGACAGATAATCTCAATATGAACAGAACAGGGTGCAATAGCAATAGCACACTTATATACTGCTTCATAGTGCTTTATAGCCCTCTCTAAGCAGTTTATAAAGTCAGCATATTGGCCCCAACAATCTGGTTGTTGAGTTGGTGAGAATCAAGCTGGCAGTCAGCAGAATTAGCCTGTAATACTGCATTCTAACCAATGCACCACCATAGCTCTTCCCCTTTCTGAAATAGGCTCCAGATCAGCAAAGAAATAAGACAAAGCTATATAATATCCCCTTATTTATTCAAGTTATATGCTGAATAGACTCAAGGGATATTGGATTGGAAACATATTAGTGTGGTTTTAAAACTGCAAAAAGAAATATCAATAACTGAATTATACTACTATACTACTTCGATAGCTGAAAATGCAAATGATTCAGATGTTCTGATAATTAAAATCATGGTGTAGAGTGAAAAAATGGGACTAAGATTAAATGAGTACAGATACCAACATATTAATGAGTACAGATACCAACCTTAGCATTTACAAAACTTTCGTGTTGTTGAAGTGGTGGATAGCTTTTGCCTTTTACATTTAACCATCAATAATAGCAGTAAAGAATACACCACAGTCTAGCCCTTAATAGGATAGCAGTAAAAGCCTTGGAAAAGATATTCAGATACCGTGATGTTTCTACATCTACAAAGAATAGAATTGTACAGGCAATTAGTTTTACTATGACACTATATGGAAGCAAAAGTTGGATCCTTAAGAAGCAGAATAGAAATAGTATTGATACTTTTGAACTTTGGTATTGGAGAAGAGTCTTATTAATCTTCTCCAATACCAAAAAAGACAGATCATGCCAAACATCTTATTTCATTATTTGACAAAGTGACTAAATTAGTGTACTAGCGAAATGCTGTGGACTTAGTATACTTAGACTTTGGTAAGCCATTTGACAAAGTAGACCACAACCTACTTCTTGGTAAGCTAGAAAAATGTGAGATCCATCACCACCAGATGGATTTGTAACTGGCTGACAAACTGCACTCAGCAAGTAGTCCTTAATGGTACTACATCGACACAGAGGGAAGTAAGTAGTGGAGTACCACAAAGTTCCATCTTAGGCTCAGTACTCTTCAATATCTTCATAAATGACTTAGATGAGGGAATAGAAGGGGAACTCATCAAATTTGCAGATGGCACTAAGCTGGCAGGAATAGGCAACATCCCAAAAGATAGGCTCAGAATCCAAATGAATCTTGGCAGATTTGAACACTGGGCCCTTCCAACAAAATGAAATTTAATGTAGAGAAAAATAAGGTTTTCGGTAGGACAAACGAAATATGCAAGAACAGATTAGATGAAACCTGGCTCAAAAGCAGTAACTGTGAAAGGGATCTTGAAGTCCTAGTGAACAATCACTTAAATGACTGGAACATACTGATAGAAGGATACAAACTGTTCAAAAAAAACAGACTCCATAAAAGAGGAGGTGGAGTTGCACTGTATGTAAAGGACCACTACATTGCTACAGAAATGCATGAAAACAAAGGCAAAAACCACCTAGAATGCATATGGTCAATATAAAAGAAAAAAAGAATGACATTGCCATAGGTATATATTACAGGCCACCCAACCAAGCAGAAAAAATAGATGTACTTTTTGCCAACCAATTAACAAATATATGTAGGAAACACACTACAATAGTAATGGGGGACTTCAATTACCCTGACATCAATTGGAAGACTAATTCCGCACCTATTCGAGAAATCGAATAGTTTCCTGACCAACCTAGCTGACAACTTTGTTGTCCAAAAGGTAGAGGAGGGAACTAGAGGGACAGCCATATTGGACTTAATTCTTACAAACAGAGAAGAAGTGATAGAGGGAGTTGAAACCGCAGGAACCTTGGGTGAGAGTGACCATGTCATACTAGAATTCAACATAACGCAAACACAAGCAATATAACATAATGATACCAGAGTCCTAGATTTTAAAAGAGCTGATTTTAACAAACTCAGGGAAAACTTGGGAAAGATTCCTTGGATGAAATCCTAAAGGACAAAACAGCTCAAGAAGCTTGCGAAACTCTGAAAAATATGATCATAAAAGCCCAGTCCAGCACAATACCAAAAAAACCAATGCAATCCTAAATTGCATTAACAGAGGGATACATCAAGATCAAGTGAGGTACTAATACCACTCTATAAAGCCTTAGT
>QLTV01000391.1:474742-497635 GCA_003457575.1 Thermophis baileyi
TATCTTAATCTGTTAATCTAAATATCCAACAATGTGCCGCAGCAGCCAAAAAAGCTAATGGAATCCTTGGTTGCCTAAACAGAGGGATAGAGTCAAGTTGAAGTGAAATATTAGTACCGCTTTATAAAACCTTAGTAAGACCACATCTGTAATACTGCATCTAATTTTGGTCACCACATCATAAAAAGATGTTGAGACTTTGGAAATAAAGCAGAGAAGAGCAATAAAAAGAGCAATAAAAATGAGACTAAAATATGAAGAACAGTTTCAGAGATTGGGTATGACTAGTCTAATGAAAGAAGGATTAGGGGTGACATGATAGCAGTGTTCCAATATTTGAAGGGCTGCCACACAAAGAGGGAGTCAACCTATTTTCCCAAGCACTAGAAAGCAAGAAACAATGGATAGAAACTAATCAAGGAGAGAAGCAACCTAGAACTAAGGAGAAATTTCCTAATAGTGAGAACAATTAATCAGTGGAACGGCTTGCCTTCAGAAGTTGTGGGTGCTTCATCACTGCAGGCCTTTAAGAAGGGACTGGAGAGCCACTTGTCTGAAATGGTATAGGATCTGCTTGAGCAGGGGGTTGGACTAGAACACCTCCAAGATCCCTTCCAACTCTATTATTCTAAATGTCACAGGTAGCTAAAAAAACAACAACAAATGGATAGTAGAACAAGTCAACTTAAGAGTTTTCTCTCAGGGCACAAATGACCAGGCTCAAATTTATCATATTTTGTGAAACCTTTATCATGTGAAAAGTCTATAATGGTAGAAAGGTAAAGGAAAGTGAAAAGCATGACCAGAAGTAAGGTGAATGAGTTTAATTAAAGTGGTGATGAGTGCACTGTTAGAAGATCTGAAAGCTCAAGCTGAAGACTAACCATGTTGGAGAAGTCTGCCTATTTAATTGCTGAGAATCAACATTAACTTGATGCACATAATCAAATCAACAGGTGTAGATAAACATACAGAGGTACATACTGTAGTAAATGAATGGCAAGATTGATGACATGACAATATATAGTCAGTGAAAAATCTCTCTTAATTCTCTAGATTGTATAGATTGTGTTTAGCTATTCTATATGGGATCACTTTCCCAATACAGGTAGTCCTCTACTTATGATCACAATTGAGCCCAAAATTTCTGTTGCTAAGTAAAACAGTGAGAACTGGACACGGAACCACTGATTGGTTCAAAATTGGGAAAGGAGTCCGGCAAGGCTGTATACTGTTGCCCTGCCTATTTAACTTATATGCAGAGCACATCATGAGAAAGGCGGGGCTACCGCCTTTACAACTGACTGTACAACCGGTTCGCTGAGTGCACGCTTCGCTGCGTACTTTGCTGCGCGCGCGTGCGCAGTTCAGAGGAAATAGAACTTCTGCGTTGCAAACTAGGCAAGGAGCACAGAAAACAGCTGCAGAGCGGCAATCCAATCTGCCACCGCTAATCAGCTGGGCTTCGGAAGCAGAGATAAAGGTCAGTATAACCCAGGGGCAGGCAGGCGGGCCCACTGTCACGGATACAGAGAACCGGTTCTCTCTCGGCTTGGGGTCAGAGCTACCGGTTCTAAAGAACCGGTCCGAACCGGCAGCAACCCACCACTGGGCTAGATGAATCAAAAGTTGGAATTAAGATTGCCGGTAGAAATATCAACAACTTGAGATATACAGATGATACCACTCTAATGGCAGAAAGTGAAGAGGAACTAAAGAGCCTCTTGATGCGGGTGAAGGAGGAGAGTGCAAAAGTTGGCTTGAAACTCAACATTAAGAAAACTAAGATCATGGCATCCGGCCCTCTCAATTCCTGGCAAATAGATGGGGAAGAAATGGAGGTAGTGACAGATTTTATTTTCCTGGGCTCCAAGATCACCGCAGATGGGGACTGCAGCCAAGAAATTAAAAGACGCTTGCTCCTGGGGAGGAAAGCTATGACAAATCTAAACAGCATACTAAAAAGCAGAGACATCACACTGCCAACAAAAGTGCGTATAGTCAAGGCTATGGTTTTCCCAGTTGCAATCAGCATACTAAAAAGCAGAGACATCACCCTGCCAACAAAAGTGCATATAGTCAAGGCTTTGATTTTCCCAGTTGCAATGTATGGCTGTGAAAGTTGGACCATAAGAAAGGCTGAGCGCCAAAGAATTGAGGCCTTTGAACTATGGTGCTGGAGAAGACTCCTGCGAGTCCCTTGGACTGCAAGGCAATCAAACCGGTCAGTCCTAGAGGAGATCAACCCTGACTGCTCTTTAGAAGGCCAGATCCTGAAGATGAAACTCAAATACTTTGGCCACCTAATGAGAAGGAGGGTCTCACTGGAGAAGAGCCTAATGCTGGGAAAGATTGAGGGCAAAAGAAGTGGACGACAGAGAATGAGATGGCTGGATGGAGTCACTGAAGCAGTAGGCATGAACTTAAATGGACTCCAGAGGATGGTAGAAGACAGGAAGGCCTGGAGGAACGTTGTCCATGGGGTCGCGATGGGTCGGACATGACTTCGCAACTAACAACAACAAAGTAAAACATTTGTTAAGTGAACTTTGCCCCATTATGCGACCTTTCTTGCCACAGTTGTTAAATGAATCACTGCAGTTGTTAAGATAGTAACATGATTGTTAAGTGAATCTGGCTTCCCTATGGACTTTGCTTGTAAGAAAGTCACAAAAGGTGATCACATAGCTGTTGTGGCCTGCCAGCCGCCAGCAGAGCTGGCGGCAGACTCGGACAATGAGGTTGGGGAGGAACTTGGGCCAGTCCTGGAGTCTGGGGAAGGCTCTGATGGATGCTCTGCGTAGCAGAGATAGAGCCAGGGCCGTCCGACATTTCCCAGCTGCCTTTGGAGTCAGAGATAAGTGGGGAAGAACAGCTGGGGCCTGTTCCAGATGCACGTATGCACAGAGCTGTCAGGAGAGAAGAACAACTGAGGAACAGGGGCCAACTCAGGAAGAAAGGCACACGTGGACGCTGAATGGCCCCTCCCTGGCTGGGGAATAAATAGAAGCAAAAGGGGAGTGGTGGTTGCAGGAGACAACAGTTCGTATTTCTTTCGGAAGATTTGCTTATCGTGGTTTGTGCCTCAGAGACTTCTTGCCAAGAATTAATTTACAGCTTTGCGACTAGAAGTGCTCGGCCTGGCAATTATCCAAGGACTGATAAGGTCTGTTATTGCAATTAACCCTTGGAAGGATTATTGCCTGTGTGTGAATGCCATGAATTCACAGTAGCTAAATAAAGAGGTGGTTTTCGAGACAAGGAGTCTGTTTCTTGGTTCTGCTAAGGCTGGGTCAGAACAATAGCACTAGGATACTGCAACTGTCATAAATATGAGTCACTTGTCAAGCATCCGAATTTTGATCACATGACCATGGGGATGTCTGTGGAGATTCTCAGTCATCCAGGGCACAGTTGTCTTAAAGGTACTTTTTTCTTCAAAAGGCAACTAGACTGGTTTTTTTCTTCCTCAAAGAAAAAACAATCCAGTTGTCTATTGAAGAAAAAAGCATCTTTGAGACGACTATGGGGATACTGCAAGAGTCATAAGTGTGAAAAAGTCATAAGTCCCTTTTTTCAGTGCTGTTGCAACTTTGAATGGTCACTAAATGAACTGTTGTAAATCAAGGTCTACCTGTACAAAATGGAATATTCCATTAGCCTTTACTATGCATGGAAAAACTGAGGAAGATGTGAAACTAATAGGAGGCAGCCATACAGCAGGTAAATTACACTATTTGAAGTCTTTGAAATTCTAGTATAGATATGTCCTACTTGAAACTGGGAATTCACACTAAGACATTTTAATATAAACTTAAAACACAGTCACTGATAAGGTCTGATAAGTATTAATGCTCCTGATCGTGCTTCTTGTCTAGGCCATGTTGAAGGCCAACATCTTAAGAGTTCTTTCATTCTCATGCTATAAATAACAGACCTTTATTGTTATGTAACAGTTGGTTTTTCCACATACTCTCTGAGATTCATATACACAAATGTGCATGTACCAAGCCCAGCTTGGAATCTTTTAGACCACGGATGTCAAACTCGTGGTGTCACGTTGCTGTCATGTGATGTTTTTTTCCCTTCGCGGAGCTGGGGTGGGCGTTGCCTGTGCATGACGCACCAGTTTGACACCCCTGTTCTAAATCTTACAGAAACATTTGGCAACTGACTGCCCAACCACCCCACACACACACACACACACACTACCACCACATACTATGTGGCTAAGCATCACTTCCTCTGAATCCTTTCTGTTGTTTTCAACCACCAAAATAAATTGCACATTCATCCTCTTCAGCTTCTCATTTTGTCCAGATTCTTATTTTCTTCTATCATGTTTTTATCTTATTTGTTATTTTACTGTTTATCCTCTCAATTCTTTGGGATCAGCACAGAGTTGTGGGTTTTTTGTACTCCAGTGTGAATATATGGCTTTGGCCTTAGGGCTCAACTGGGCAAGTGCCAGCTCTGCAGAACTCCTTTCAGGTAATTTTATTTATTTAGTGGATTTATAAATAAATAAAATTACCAAGCAGAAATTAAACACAGCTCAACATGCAACCAACTTAGCAGTCAAGACTATTGTTCTGACCTAGGCTTCCTGATTAAGGAACACGGCACAAACGGCATCTCACAAACCTTGTTTATTTGTAACAGCTGCTAATTATTTTCATTAGCAGTCAGCAGAAGTTCAAACAAAGGAAAACAAGTCTGAGGAGAGTCTTTCAGGGAACAGCAGATAACACAAACCTTACTCATCTTTGGCAAACTGCCAAGAACCAATTTGCAGGAAAACTTGACAAGTTCAAACAGGAACAACAAAACTGGATCCAAGTTGCAATGACAAGACAAGAGATGAACTACCTTACTTTCCGCAGTATACGCTGTACTTTTTTACTCCCAAAAAGAGGGTGAAAACTTGGGTGCGTCTTATACACCGAATGTAGCCCCACCCAGCCACCCCCACCCTTTGGCCTCTCAGCAATTTACCTCCTTGCAGCAAACAGAGCCTGATTAGCAGAAGCTATGGCCTCCCGACCATCAGCTGAGAGGCTGCAGGCAGGCCCAGGTGCTAAAATGAAAGTGAAACTAGAACTGCAAGGAGGCAACTTGCTGGGAGGCAGAGGCAGCATTTTATTTTCTTGTGCAAATCAGACTGCTGAAACTGGATGCAAGGAGGTAAGTCAATAACTATAAATGCCTATAGAACGTTCAAATTATTAGACTTATTTTTTAAAGACTGCTTTATTATTGTTCTAGACAACTTAACAAAATGAAGAAGCTTTTTAAAATAAATGCTTGATCTGAAGAGGCCCAGTGCTATTGTATCTTCTTTTAAATAGCAGAAAGCCACATCAGTTTTAACAGCATCTGTACAAGTAATAATCTGAAATGTAACAGTGTCCGCCATAATGTACATTTCTCCAATTCTTTGCTATTTCTATGGGTCAGGCACACATGCACAGAAATACACAGCAAACAGTGTATATCATCTGTACTGTTTGCTATTTGCTGGGAGGCAAATTGCTGGGAGGCAGAGGCAGATTTTTTCCCCCTTGTTTTCTTCCCCCAAAACTAAGGTGCGTCTTATACTCCGGTGCGTCTTATACTCCGAAAAATATGGTAAGTTGCTTCCTGCAACTTACCCTTTCGTGTTCACCACTTATATAGCCTATGGGAGGGGCCAGTTATCTGCAGGCCTTACTCCCGAGTAATCCTTCTCCTCTATTACTGTTCTTGCCTGCTGGCAGCTCTGCCTCTACGCGTATTGAGAACAGGCTCCTCCTCTTCCTCTGCCTCGCTCATGTCAGTCTCTGGAGGTTCCGAAGGCGGGACCACAACAACTATGTTAACCTCCAATGTTTTGTGTCATAATACCAGGCATCATAATACCAAATGAAGGTATTCATTTCAATTCTTAACTTCCAATGAGACCAGTGGAATACATTCCACTGGTCTCATTGGAAGTTAAGAATTGAAATGAATACCTTCCGTTTGACAGGGATTGTCTAGTCAGCAATAAAACTGATGACATTCTGGATAGGCTCTAAAATATTAATTTAATAGGCTTCAAACAGAGTCAATAACTATATTTCTTCTGGTTACCATCCCAGAGCCCACTCATGCTATGACCATAGATAATAGGTTTTTAGATGACTATCCCCTAGATTTCTTGCTAGACACACATTTCACGCCCAGTTTAATAGTTTTAGATGTCATCCTCAAATATCCAATATCTTTGATCTTCATATTTTCCCCTTACTAGTCATCAAGTACTGGCTCACTTTCAAAATATGCAGGTCTACCACATTTGTGAGTGCTTTGGTTTAACTTTATAACAAGTTGCTCTCTACTGTAGATTCCAGGGCAACTTCCATGCTTCTCAGAAACCTTTTCTCTGCAAAAAGGAGCAATTAAAAACATCCCTTGAGAAATTCATGGTTTTTTCCTTCTTTTCCAAATATTTTCAGTCCTAATTGAGGATTATGGGTGGAAATCCATATTGGACTTTGGCTGTTGTACGTTTTTGAGATGCTCTTGTTTCAGGATGAGAAAAATTTATTCCATTCTTATCCTACAAAATGGAATATTCCATTGCCATTAGAATACACATCTTGCATTGTTGGGGCACTATAGTGCCTTTCTAACAAGAATCAAACCTGTTGATATAGGAAGTGGGGTGTAGTGCCGATATCACCTCTTGCAGAACTTTAAAACTTCATGAAAATTATTGTTGCCTTCTAGTTCTTCAGGATCATAATGAAATTCTTAGGAGAACCAGAGGTGGGTTTCAGCAGGTTCTGAACAGTTCTGGAGAACCGGTAGCGGAAATTTTGAGTAGTTCGGAGACCTGGTAAATACCACCTCTGACTGGCTCTACCCCCATCTATTCTCTGCCTCCCGAGTCCCAGCTGATCGGGAGGAAATGGGAATTTTGCAGTAACCTTCCCCTGGAGTGGGGAGGGAATGGAGATTTTACAGTATCCTTCCCCTGCCACACCCACCAAACCACGCCCACCAAGCCACGCCCACAGAACCGGTAGTAAAAAAATTTGAAACCCACCACTGAGGAGAACCCCTTTTAAGGGAGTAGTTGTTTTTCATGTAAGAAACATTTTCATTTATAAAAATTAACATTTTTAAAGCAGAGTTTGTAAATGGCCTTCTGAAGCATGACATCATCCATTTAATCTAGCTTTTGAATTTTATGGCACACTATATATTATAACCTGTGTTTACAAAGCTACTTACAAAATGGAGTATATTTTCTAGCAGGCTTATTTTTGTGTTTCTAGAGCATCCTATCATTATTTCTTTTTTCATTTATAGTAAATGGATCTGTTTGCCATTTTCATGGTTTTTCATGTTTTATCACAGCTCCAAGACGTCCTGTTCTCATATTGTTGTTTGGCTTCTTACCATGGATTTTTGTACAGAACTATTCTGACACATGCTCAAGTGCTTTTACAGGATAATCTGCCTTTGGATTACTTAAGAAAAATTTGCCCTCTTTCCCTTACAGATTATCCTGTTCCTGGGACAGATATTGTCAGAGGAGTGTTTTTTTCTATTTTTACCAAGACTCTGTATCCTTCAAGCACACAAAATTCTTGATGCAAAAGCCAGAGCACAGAATGTTCTTCAGCTCATCAACCACATATGGTAGCTGCAACCTCAGTTCACACCAAATGTTCCTATAAACTCTGGAAGTTCCTTTTTTTAAAATAGTCATTTAATTAAACATTACTATTGAAAAGATAAAAACTAATACAAACTAAGAGATCACTAATACAAACAATAAAAAGTTCCAAAAAGAAAAAAATAGAAAAGAAAGCAAAAATAAGAATATAAAGAAATGACTTCTTTCATTACAAGTATAAATAATTTTAGCAACTTATCATCTTCTTTTAAAATACAATAAATAATCTTCCTCTATCTCATCTTTTATCTATGAACAAATTCTTAAAGCCTCATCATTCAATCCTGACCAACAAAAGACAATTAAGGATTACCAGTCACCAACATATCACTTTTTTTCTTTTTATGACCCTTTAATCCCTTTATTCAGGGTGGAGTTGGGGTGACTGAATGTAGCTGAGCATTTACTGGATTGATGCCCTTCCTGACACCTACACAGAGTTTGCAGCAGATATTTTCTCTTTGCACCCTAATAGAGAAATATCTGCCACTGCCTAGGATTGAACTCTCAACCTTCCAAGTGGGAGGCGAGTGTCTTCGCATCTAGGACACCGTGTCATGTTACCAACATATCAATAAAGGAGAATATTTGTAGCTCAGGGTTCAAATGAGGGGTCCTTGGTGCTCCCTGAGTTTGGTGGTTTTCTTGCAAACGTTTCATTACCCAAACTAGGTAACGTTATCACTGCTGATGATACCTGGTTTAGGTAAATGAAACATCTTCAAAAAAACAACCAAGCTCAGGGAGCATCAAGGACCTCTTACCAACACATCTATTTTAATCTTGATCAAATAAACCAAATTTACATACCTTCCTTTTAACAATCTTGATTTTTAATCCCTTCAAATATTGTCCTATAACTTGATTTATTTCCATTTTTGTTGGTCCCTTCTCACAAAATGCTTTAAAGCTTTAACAAGTTTTATTTTGCCCCTTTTATAAAGAATTCAAAACAAAAGCATATTCCACTGGAAGGATTGATATGATTAATTCTAAAGTTTTATTTCAAATCTATCTGGATCCTTAGTACATTTGTAATTTTCCAAAGTCAACATTTTAATTATCCATTTGGTGTTTTTTTTTTAAAAAAGTTTAAGTCCTTGAATTTGTTTAAAACTTTTTCCATTAAAGAATGAAGGATATTCACCCAGTGCTGTAAAACTCATCAATCCAAAGGTTCCTGATAGCTGAAAAGCAGTTATCAAGCAATTTCCAAAAGTGATTTTAAAAGAAAGCATCAGCTGTAAGCAGGAGTGGAAAAACTTCACTTCAGTCCCAGCCTCTATTGTTTCCTTTTCAAAAAAAATATAGTTATACTTATCTGTTTCTTTGCAAGAGGGAAACCTACAATTTAGTTTGTGCAAAAAATGGCAGTAAAGTTATGTTCTCATTTCTCTGCTAATTCTTAATTCAGCTTCCAGAAATATAGTTAAAACATATATTTTATAACATACTGTTTGTCTGTAAAGACAGGTACAGACAGTACCTATCATCATCCAATGGTACTAGGCTAAAATTTCAACAGTCCCAAACAAGCATGGCCAATGACAATGGAGGCTGTGATAAAGCAGCATATGCTTTAAACTCTTCTATGTTTCCATGTATTATGATTAATTTATATAATATTTTATTGTGACTTGTCCTAAACTTACAAGTACAGTACCCAGTGGAGAATAGGAAATTGTTAATATCATGCTTTTTAAGTCAATCATATAGCATATATTCCTTGTATAACTTAACACATCCAGATGAGAAACTTGCCTGAAATACATTCCATTATGTGTAATGCAGTATTTAAATAAAATGAGTTTTGGTCTTATTAAAAATGGCCAGGCTTTAGAAAGTATAAAATTAAGTGAATGGGCAATGAATCGATAAAATTTGGATATAACTAAATTTATACATCTTATACTTTTACTTATACAATAGCTTTAATCAAAAAATATGCTCTTTCTTAACTGAGCACATTATAAGGCCAAAGCACAACTATGTTTTGTAATATGGAAATCTTACACATAATTTCTTGGAAGTCAGATTTAACTAGGGTTATTCCCCATTAACTTTGCATCTATATAGAACAGTTAAAATTTGCAACTATTTCGGTAAAACATTTCATTTACTGTAATTATATAATCACTGATAAGGTAAAGTTTATTTATTTATTTTTATTTATTTGTTTGTTTGTCAAACGTACAAGATAGCAGGTATAGGTATAAACATAAACATAATCAAAGTGAATACAGATAGATGAGGACAATAGGACAGTAGGACAGGGACGGTAGGCACGCTGGTCGCTTATGCACGCCCCTTACAGACCTCTTAGGAATGGTGTGAGGTCAACAGTAGACAGTCTAAGGTTAAAGTTTTTGGGGTTTGGGGAAGAAACCACAGAGTCAGGTAGTGAATTCCAGGCATTGATCACTCTGTTGTTATAGCCAAAGTTATAGCCAAAGATAATGTCTGATTACTTGAAGGAAATGTTTGGAATTGTTCCTTCTAAAACACAGACATTTACACATGCACCCACATAGAGGTGCTGAAAAAATTTACTACGGTAGTGACAATAATGAAGAAGGCATCCTACATATTTCCAAGTATTCTCATTGCCATTGCATCTTAAGAAAAGGCACAAGTATTTTATGGTGGTATTTAATAGGATGTTTGTGAACAATATACAAATTAGAAAAATTATTTCCATATATGTCAATGCACTACTTATCCTGCATTTGAACAGAAAAATTGAAAACATAAAAATAGATTGTAGAAACAAGATCAAAATAGTGTTACTTATGAGTGAACATGTGCTCACAACTAGTTTATCACTAAGCATGTCTGCTCCAAAATAAGATCCAATGAAAGTAGCCTTAGATGTGTGTCTTTAAGACTGCATCTTTTGTAAATCACATCTGAATCACTCTGGAACTTTAATTGAATACTGACATTACTATTAGAATGTCAAGTATGGTTTTAATAATAGATATTGTCAGCCCTGCCCCAGCTGGCTCTCTAGGAAAGAATAACGCTTGACTCCACCTGAAGGTTTCTTTTGTCTCATCGGGCTGAACTACAAGCTCCACACTGATTGGCTGCCATGCCCCAATCCCTGAAGCTCCTCATTCAAACCAGCCAGTCAGCAGCAAGCAGGAGACTGCTCTGGCACCGCCCAGGCTGGACCCAAATGAAGCCTGCAGGGATGCTGGCCTCATGGCAGAAAAGCCGGTCTTTATTCAGATGCTGGGGAAGCTGTTTTCTTTAGATCTCATATTTGTACAGCTTCACCAGCATCTGAATAAAAGACTTCCACTTTTCTACCACGTGGGTCAACCTCTTCTGGAGCTCTGGAGATCTTCAAAAAGTAAGTAAGTGATGGGAAATGGGGTGGAGAGAGCAAGTGGAAGCCAGGAGGCTACCAAAGCAGGACCAGTGCTTGTGAAGACCCGGCAGGGCAGGATGGGGAGAGAAGCAACTATGGGGACCCCAAGGGATTGTAAGCAAGCATAAGGTATCTCAGTGGGTCAGAGGAGGCCTTGGGTGGACTGTTCCAGCACTAGGCTCCGCATGGTCTTCTCCACCCTGAGATACTTCATGTGCATTTAACGACCTACGCATTTGATTTGTGAATGCATTGGATAAAGCAGGGAGGGATCACATTCATTTAACGTGATCCAATCAAACAAATCCTTGGGTTATGAATGTAATTGGCAGGCTCTATTACATTCATAACTCGAGGATTACCTGTATTGTTCTAGAACCCGTTAGTTCGTCACAGGCTCCATTAGTCTGTGGACGATGGGAACTGCTGAGTCCCTGCTTGGTGCCTAATAATTTTAAAAAAATTCTTTGCAAAATTGTGAAGTGAATTGAACGCCCCAGTTTGAGATTATGCACTCTGGTGCCCCATGTAGCCTGTACATGTGCTGTACGAAGAGCTTAGCTAGAATATGGGCTGAGGGGATCTTTGAGCAGGGTATGAAGTACACCTATTTGGAAAACAGGTCTGTCACATCCCAAATAACGGAGTTTCCTGAGCTTTCAGGAACCTCAACTATAACGTCAATAGAGATTTTTTTTCAAGGAGCCTAGGGTCTTGCCACAGGCTGTACGAGTCCTGGTACTTTCCCTGGGCGTCATTTTGTCACTGTGCATACTGGGCAACTAGCCATGTATGCTTCAATGTCTTTTTTCAGGGACAGCCATCAGAATTGGGATTTTATACGGTGCAGGGTTTTCACGAACCCAAAGTGTCCTGCTATTTTTGAGTCATGACCCTTTTCCGGAACCACAGTCCGTTGGCTTTTTAGGTCATACAATTTTCCTCCAACCCATGCAAGGCCCTCACATAAAGTGAAGTAATTCTTATGGTTGTTAAACCAGTTGTCATCTTTTAAGGCTGCTTTCAGTGCTTCAATTACTTTGTTAGGCATGGGCTTAGGCTGCTTTGCTTGAGTTCTTGTAAAAGGGGCTGCTATTTGCCCTGAGGGGATAACTGGCTGGACAAGTTCTAGCTTAGCGTTGTTGTATTGTGGAATTCTAGATAAGGCGTCTGCCAAAAAATTACGGCCCTGTGAAATTGAACCAGTTAAAGAACTTCCCCCAGCAGACCTATTTGGGGGAGAGTTTCCTGGAGGTTTTTAGGGCCTCTAAGTTTTTATGGTCTGTCCAGACTTCAAAAGGGACTTTGCTTCACTCTAGGAAGTGTCTCCAGGTCATGAGTACCCATCGCACAGCGTAAGGATCCTTTTCCCATACTGCCCATCACTGCTCTGTTTCCGTGAGTTTCTTTGATTTGTATGCTGTAAAGCTCCCTGTTTGTTTGTTTGTTTGTTTTTTTGTAGTAATACAACCCCCATGGCTACATCGCTGGCATCTGCTTAGATGATGAAAGGGGCATTTGGGTTTGGCTGCTTCAGCACCAGTTCAGCGACAAACAGCTGCTTTAATTTTTCAAAAGCAGCCTGGTACTCCATAGACCATTTTAAAGGTTGGCTGGGTTTAGGTTTCCCATCCACTTCTGTTTTTAATAAGTTCATAATGGGTAGGGCTATCTGGGAAAAAGAAGATATGAACTGATGATAGAAATTCACAAACCCCAAGAAAGTTTGAAGCTGTTTTGTGGTCTGAGGTGGAGCCCAATCAAGGACAGCTTGCACCTTTTTGGGTCCATTTCTATGCCCTTACAGGATATTTGATAATTCAAATAGTCAATTCTGTGGAATTTGCATTTGGAAAGCTTAGCATACAGTTGGGCAGCACAGTTCTTTTTAGCACAGCTTGCACCAATTTCACGTGCTCCGTCATGGTTTCAGCATAAATCAGAATGTCATCCCAGGTACACTAGGACCACTTTGTATAGGTGTTCATGTAGGACTTCATTTATTAGTTGCATCAACATGGTGGGGGCACCCCAGAGCCCAAATGAGGAGGGCCCGAACTGGAAACATCCCAGGGGCAGTCATTCACTCATCCCTTTCTTTAATTCTCACTCTATAATAGGCTTCCCCTAAGTCCAATTTAGTGAAAATCTTCCATTTAGCTAGATGGGCTAACACAGGGGTGTCAAAGTCAAGGCCTGCGGGCCAGATCAGGCCCGTGATGTGGTTGGATCCGGCCCGCGGGGCTGTCCTGGAAAATGTAAGGTGCCAACCCGCGTCGCTTTCACCCGGTGTACCCGCATCGCTTTGGCCCGGTCTACCCATTGCGAAGAGGAAACTTCAGGCCAGCATGGCTTCGGCCCAGTCTACCCACATCGCTTTGGCCCATTCTACCCAATGTGAAGAGGAAACATCGGGCCAGCGTGGCTTCGGCCCGGTCTACCCAAAGCAAAGAGGAAACATGCCAGCAGTTTGGGGAGTGGCATCAAGCTGGCCATGCCCACCCAGCTGACCACACTCAGTGAATGATGTCCATCTGGCCACACCCACCCAGCCGGCCACGCCCAGCTGGCCCCCTGAGGTCAACCACAGCTCTGGTGTGGCCCTCAATAAAATTGAGTTTGTCCTTCATTAATGGAAGGGGATAAATGTTTTTTATGCAAATGGCATTCATTCCTCTATAATCTACACATAAAGGAAGGGACCCATCTTTCTTTTCCCTAAAAAGCACCGGAACGGTTACCTGCAGTTCTTAGCAGGTTGGATGAAACCCCTTTTCAAGTTTTTGTCTATGAAAACTCGGAGTTCTGCTAGCTCTTTTGGGGTCATCAAGTATAGTTTCAGTTTGGGTAGCTTTTCCCCGGGAGGATCTCAATGGAGCAGTCCGTTGGTCAGTGAGGGGGGAGCTCATCTGACCCCTTTTCACTGAACACCTCTCTCAAGTTTCAATATTCCTGGGGGATGCGTGGATCTGGTGGTGACTGCCCTCGCATGGCCCCACCTAATTCCTCGGTGGGGTAAGTGGGGTGGAGTTGGCCAGGGCCCGTTTGGGTTTCCCCACTGTTCCGCTGTCTAAACATTAGAATTCACTTCCTCCAATTCACATAAGGATTCCACTTTAAAAGCCAAGCCAAGCCATGCCGATTAATGGTCTCTCCGTCTCCAGGGTCATGCTAAAAGTCTTGGTGTGTGCCCCCATACTTATCACCATGGCTTCAGTGACAAACGTTGCGGGGGATACTCTTGCCACAGTTCCATCTATTTTGCAGAAAGCTACAGGCACCTTCAGTTCCCTAAGGTGCAGTCCCAATTTTTCCACCACTCTAGGGCTGACCAGGCATCTGGTACAACCCGAGTCCAAAAGGGTGATCGATTCCCTTTATTCCCTGAGGAGGGCACCTCAAGTTCTATGGGGATGGTTACAGGAGGAGTGTCATGATTTACCAAGAGGTCTTCATCAGAGTCAGTGTCACTCCCAATCAGGTCCAAGGAGGCTTTGGTCAGAGCTCCAACCTCACCCCCGGATTTTGCATTTGCATTTCCCCTTTACCTTTAGGACCGGTCATGACCATGTAGACCATAATAGAAATCTTGCAACACAATTAAATAATAAAGGACACACAGACCCAGACATCTCAATTATAAAGCCCCCAAAATATATAAAAACTCATCTACTGACCAGACCAGTTTGCCACTGCCCCAGAAATACTTGCTGCTGTCACTATTGTTACTTGGCCAATAAACCTCCTTTCCAAATGCAGCCTGTCTCAAAATTTTCCTTGCTCTGCCTTTCTCTCCCAGCTTGGGACACAGACCAGATTTAACTTCCAACAATTTGACACTCCAGATGGGACTCCAAGCTAACCTGACCAACAGACCTGGCCCAGATAAGCCTCCACCTTGCTGGCAACAGATTCTTTTAATCTGTGGGTGGGTTTCCTGGACCTTGCCCATTTGGAGCAATGGTAGTAAAGGGAGAAAACTCCCTTATGCTTATGCTCAATGGCTGCTTGGAAAGGAGGTGAGCACCTCAAATTTTTGTGTGAGTGTGTGTGTAGGTGAATCCTCTTTTCCTCCCACTGCAGCTAGATCTTGTTCCTTTTGTGCCATTCCTAGCCGCACCCAGAGAAACTGGAAAGCAAGAGGATTTGGTAAAAGTACAAGGATTTCTGCAAGGAGGAAAGGAACTGTATGTGTATGACAGAGAGAGGGGGGAGGGAGAGGGAGACAGAGAGAGAGAGACACATACAGAGAGAGAGAGAGCGAGAGAGAGCACTCCCACCTGGACAGCTGCATCCTAATCACTGAGCAAAGTCCTACTCTTTCAGGAGGGTCCCGTACTCTGTGAAAAGAACTCAGAGTCCTCCCAGACCCTTTTGTTCTGAGAACTGTAGACAAGGCAAGGGCTAAAAGACTGCCTTGCTGGGGCAAGGGCTGAAAATTGCCTTGCTGGACCAGAGGATTCCGTAAATATTCAGTCTGCAGTTGCAGGAGATCCAGGTCTCACCACGGGAAGCAGGAAGGTTGACATGAGGAATACGGCCCAAATATGGGGAACTCAGGCTCAAGGATCCCACGGGAGTCTCCACTAGAGAGACTAAAGGAAGGCTGGGATTGGAGGAAGTTGCTTGTCCAGGTAGAAACAAAAAGTAAGCTTGGTTGCAAAGATTTGGTAGGGTGGACTAAGTTCACGATGAGGAAAGCAGTCAGATTTGGCTAAATAAAGGTACTTAAAAGAAAAAAGAAAAAATATAGTAACATTGACCTTTCTCCTCTTCTATGTACTTTGCAATCACTGAGCAATTAATATGTTTATTGAGATTTTTGTCTTTTCTAATTTGAGTTAACTAAGGTGTACAGTGAAAATGACCAGAGTGTGTAAACCTAAGAACTCTCTTTTTTCCCCTCCTCTTTCCCTTGTTTTTGTGTATGTATATGTGTTAAAGTCTTTGTGTGCCCTCAATGTAATTGTAAATGTAGCTGTTAAATGTCTGTAATCACTAGAGACAAGATTTATTTTTTAAAGTCCTGTTAAGAAAATATTAAAATAAGCTATAAAAAGAAGATACCTTCACCCTAGTTTGCCTGGCCAGCAAAACAGGGTGAAGAGAACTGTGTTCCCTTTTTCCTCCCTGTGCCTTTAAGAACAGCCCAGTTTGTCAGAGAGGAATGTTTTAAACCAGGGGTGAAATTCAAAATTTTTCCCTACCGGTTCTGTGGGCGTGGCTGGGGAAGGATACAGCAAAATTTCCATTCCCACCCCACTCTGGGGCCAGCCAGAGGTGGTATTTGCCAGTTCTCTGAACTACTCAAAATTTCCGCTACCGGTTCTCCAGAACCTGTCAGAACCTGCTGAATTTCACCCCTGTTTTAAACTCATTTAGAAGAAAAGTTTTACTTTTTGGATTTACTGTATGTGTTGTAAGTGGGTTGTATCTGTCTGTCCATTTTACAAAGCGAGATAAGATATGTCCATCCACAGGGCCTCATGAACTCAAGTTTGCTTGTGTAGGGAAATAATTTTTTCTTATTAAGATGCTTTTCTTATCTTATCAGTAGCCAGTAAAATTACTATGGAACTAATCCTGAAACATATAAGCACTTTTCAATCTCTAATTGAATTAATCTAATTAAACAAATTCAATCTAAAATAATGTGGTCTTTGTATCTGAACTGTGTATTGATAATACTGGGCCAAAGCTGTCAGGATGTTAAAATATTTTAAAACAAATCTAAAGGTGGACTCTCCATGCCCTTCACAAATTGTACACATTAAAATATTATGCCTATAAACTTATTAAAAACTTTCAACACTCTCAAGCTGCACAGCATTCTCAAGCTGCCAGTCCTTAAGTCCTCTTTAATATGTGCTTTACAAAAAATTGTGTTGCATTTGTTCATTTTCAGAGGTGGGACCCTTCATCTTTTCTTCCATCACCAAACATCTTTTTCTTATTGCCAGAATACATCTTCTTTCTTTTTTCTGTGGTGTCCCCATTTTGTTGTGTTTAGTTTATCTATTTCTTTAACAACTGTAGTTTTAAATCTCACCTGCAAGCTATCCACCCCACTCTACCTTTCCATTTCTTCTGCTCTGTTCTCCATTTCTCGTGTCAGACCAACAATGCCTCTTTTGGGAGGGTCACCCTAGGAGGGTCACCCATGAAGGGGAGAGGTGGGCCTGTCCTCATATCTTTCAGCCCTGCATAGATGACTCCACAACCTGTGGAAGCACAGCACACTGACCCAGTGTGATGACCCAGGGTGTGGCACAAAGGCAACACAGCCAGAGAATACGTATGAGTCCCTTTATTAGCTCCAACTTTGCCCCCAATGTCCCTTTTACTCTCCGGTCTGGAGAAAAACTCTCCCACAAACCTGTAACAGCCTTTGGCTGAAAATACTCCAGTCCAATCATTATAAGCAGAAAATTTCCAACTATAAATCCAACAAGGCAAGATAAGGTAATTAATCCGCCAGGGCAAGCAAGATAAGGAGTTCCAGAAGTGAAGTAGCATGGCAGTAAATCAAACCAGTTGGGAGGATGCCAGGAACTCAGATAAAGCAGTTAACACAAGATGAACTCAGCGTTTGTTCCCGACAATCTCTCCTCCCATTTGCCTTTCCTTTAAACTCCATCCCCAGGTGTGCCTTGTGAAGGGAATCAGGGCCCTTTCCTCCCTCGTAAGCCACGCAACCCACGTTGCTCTCTTTTCTGTTCTTCCCTGCATGCCCTAGGATGAGGAGGGGGTGGGCCTTGGTCTTCATCTGAACCCCCTCTCCCTTGTTCTACCTCTCCCCTGCTCTGCCCAGCCTGACTTTGCCCTTCCCCAGTTTCCTCCACAGCCAACGGAGCCACTCTCCCGCTCTCTGTCAGCTGTTCGTCTTCCCCCTCGGATTCAGACTCCGACGGGGGCATGACACCCAGACACTGCCAGGAGACCCTCCATCCATTAAAGCCAGGGGATTGGATCTGGATCCGGTCATTTACTTGAAAGTCACTACTGCAATCAAAGTGGAACGACCTTCCAAAGTCCTACTGATCACCCAGATGCCTGTGAAAGTTGCAGGGAAAAAAGGACTTCTTTATTCATTAGTCCTTCATAAGGTCAGCCATAACCGACCATAGCACCAAGCCAAGCCCAATGCCAAAGGTTCAACCCATCAGACTTAAAAGAAAGGACCCCAAGTCCTTTGGTTACAGGCTTGTCCTGATTTACCAAGAAGTCTTCATCAGTGTCAGTGTCGCTCCCGATCAGGTCCAGTGAGGCTTTGGTTGGAGCTCCAGCCTCACCCCCGGATTTTGCATTTGCATTTCCCCTTTACCTTTAGGGCTGCTCACAACCTTGTAAGCCATAATAGAAATCTTGCAACACAATTAAATAATAAAGGACACACGGACCCAGACATCTCAATTACAAAGCCCCCCAAATACATAAAAATTAATCTACTGACCAAACCAATTTGCCAGCTGCCCTCCAAAATTCTTGCTGCTGTCACTGCTACTACTAGGCCAATAAACCTTCTTTCCAAATGCAGCCTGTCTCAAAGTTTTCCTTGGTTTGCATTTCTCTCCCAGCTTGGAATAAGACATAGACCAGATTTAACTTCCAGCATTAGTTTTTATCTATGATTATATTTTCATTTGGTTTAAATTTAGAAATGTTCAAAGAAAACATGCAAAAAATAATAATCTTGAGAATTATAGTTTATTCTTGTTACTCCTTCCATAAGAAAGGGCTGGAAAAGATTAAAAAAAAAACATTAAAAAGGGGGGTTGGAGTAACTGTTAACTACTGAGCCTAAAACCAACTCTGTAAAGATGTTAGAACAGTTAATACAATAGTTAATACAAGCATCTTGAAGAAAATACCATGATTACAAACAGAATATGACTTTTTAAAAAATATTCTAGGTTGACTAGTTTGCATGTTCTTTAAAAGACCACTGTGTAATTGTTAGTGCACCCATTCTGCTAATTATAGATTTTAAGTAATGTGAAACCATCCCTAACTTGTTAGTAGAAGCTGTAAGAAATTAAATTCTGGTTGTCTTATAAGATTATAAGCATGGCTTATAAGATTAATTTTGGCAATCAAAGCTTTTAGCCAAAATTCTTAATACTATCTATGTTTTCATGTGTGTTTACTCTCAGAATTTACTTATGATATACTTTTGTTGTGGTGATTAGAGATTAAGTTTAACTACTATTTGGAACAGAAAACAAAAGCTCTGTATAAACACTGAAAAAAGATTGGAAATCAATGTTTACTTTCACTAAGAATAAACTTAGTTTTTGTCTCCACCTGTTCTCCAGCTATACGTGCTAATGAAAATGCTATATTCAGTTGGCTGCTAATGCTAAGCACTTTTTAAAACAAAGCCAAAAAAAAAAAAAATGCCATTCAGTGTTTCGCATTGGCAGGGCGCAGAAGCAGAGTATTTATTTCAAATTAGTGAATGGGCCCCAAGCAGGGAAGTGGGCTATTATACTCTTAAAACCTTTCTGGAAGAAATGTCTTCCATATTTTTGGAGATCCTTAGGACTGAATTCTAGCATATTATTTATTAAACAGTCCTTTTAAACCAATTCTTGAACTATTTCAAAATGGAATACAGGAAGGTAAGTACTGAGATTGTACTTTATAGTGTTCAACTGGTCAAGCTTTCTGATTTGAGGTTTATTTAGGTTGGTAAGAAAGTAAGGTTTCATACTTTTCCTGACACATTTCTATTAATGATCTGGGACATACACCAGCAACCAGTTTCATATGATGTCTCCACAGCCTGTGCATGGCCCTCAAGGTCAGCCAATAGCTAGAGCATCTCCATGCAGCTTTAAGTGCGCTGCTCCTTAATTGGATCTTTTCACCCTAGCGGACCATCTACTGGAGTAAACATGTAATGCATTGGCATATATTGGGCATTGTTAGGTGTAACACACACTGCATTGCAGTGACTAGGTCCTATTATTGGTTCCAGAACTGTGCTCCAGGACTGCCTCCTACCACTTTTATCCAGTAACTAGCCCAGTCACCCATTCAGGGCTTGTCTGTGTGAAGGTCAGACTATAGAAATGCTTTTCCAAAGATTGCTTTCTGTTTTCTCTGAAGGGATTTTTGGATCAATTGGTTGAATGCAAGAAGTGACCACAGAATCATAAAACAAACATGCATCTTAATTGTTCATTACATTTAATCATTGCTAGCTGTGTTGGCCACAACTGACATGCTGGTGTGGACAATGTACCAGCCTTTGCTTTGCCTTCCTCCAACAACCATCTGGTTAGCAGCTGCCTTACAGCTCCTTTGCTGTGCTCCACATTTTGTTCCAAAGAACTCAGTATTTCCCCTCAGCATTTTCCACATCCTAATGCCGAGAATTTTGCTTTCTAGGTCAAGTAAAAAATCTGTCTAGATATCCCCTGCATTCCAGGTAGACAGGGAAGAGGTACCAGGTATAGCTTGATTAGCTGGTTAAGGTCCTGATGCACCACTGGAAACTTATGTCAGATGAGATTGTTGTAGAGTGGAAAAAGAACATATTGGTTATTCAGCAACTGCAGGATGAGGCAGACAACTATGTAACATCACAGAGACTGCCTTGCAGCTGCCTGATCTCATTTAGCCTCATCAGTGTGGGGAATTCAGTGGTCTATGACTGCTACCACTGTAGGCAGCAGTGCATCGTAGGTTCTTGATGGAGCCCTGGCTGGGCGGACAAGCAGCTGTCACCAACAACAAACTATAAACCATCACTGCCAAATATGAACAATCAGAAAGCAGTTACACAGCCCATTAAGTAACAGGTGCCCCAACACAGGTAGAATACTGTCTTTGTCTGCAGGGACGGAAAGAATTCAAGACCCAGGTGCCACAAAGTGATGGAGTTGCAATCTTCATGTTCCCAATGAATTTCTGTGGTCTGGTGAACCTCAGGTAAGGAATTGATCACAAACATCTCAAGCCATCAGTCTCTACTACCACTAGCAAGAAAGGTCTCCAAGTCCAACCTCATAGGTACATCCAAAGCCACCAGAGACATTTTGCTGTACACAGACATGGCAGTGCATGCTGTACATGGACAGGGCAGTGCATTGATACTAATTACAGATCCACTCTCAGTGGGAATGTAGCTTACTAGCAATACTACCAATTCAAGTGCTAGAATAGCCAAGTGT
This sequence comes from Thermophis baileyi, assembly GCA_003457575.1. Lineage (NCBI taxonomy): Eukaryota > Metazoa > Chordata > Lepidosauria > Squamata > Dipsadidae > Thermophis > Thermophis baileyi. Next base: position 495,999 of record QLTV01000391.1, read on the forward strand.
CATAGTCAAATACTTATTTGAAAGAATGGTCATGGCATCCCTCAAAATCCATCCCACCCTATCCCATGTATTTCCCATAATGTATTCAGGGTGGTTCTCATGGATTGGAAGACCACCACTATGCCTGAAGAACCTGCTGAAATACACATCAGATAAACAGCAAAGCATCAGGGTTTTGTATAACTCAGACATGATAGAAATCTGCTGCAACTTCGAATATGCAAGCTAAGCCAATGCCACAATCAATAAATGGAAATGCAATGTACTGTTCGTATAAAATATTCAGCATTACTGTTGGCCATTGATCAGATCTTGTCCTGTCAAATTGAGATCACCTGCTTCCACTGGCATTCCCTGATTTACCTTGAGTTAGCTTGCCTGAGTATCTGTATAAAATGCTTTACTCAGGGTTTCTATAGTATCATCATTGTTTCACTTGGAATTTATCTGCCCATACAAGGAATGTCAAGCCCTCCGCTTGCCAGACTAGGTTTCTACATTCTGTCTGCTGGCAATCCATGGGGCTGGCCTGGGTCCTCCACCCCATCTACTAAACCCCAGCACTATGGACTCAAAGAAGCATGCCAATACAAAATGTGCATGGTGTGATATTGCTCCCAAGTAGAATCATTCCCTGTTCCTATTGTCCCTATTGCATTCTCTGTTGCAATATTCCTGGCTTGGGAAGAGGAGGGGTTGTAGGCAAGAAAACAATGTTCAAATAACTGCTGATTCCATGAAGTCTGAGACGGAAAGCCTGACATATAGCACTGTGATTAAGAGAAAAAAAATGAGGGCTGCCTTATATTTGAATTCCTGAATCATATTTGCATGAGGTTCTGCTGGGGCCCAACTAAATATTTTGTCAGCACTTTAACTGATGTTGTAGCAGAACAAATAGTATATCTAGTTCCATGAGTGAGGATAATGCTCATTTGCTGTTTAGGAATTGGCATTGGTTTGACTAGGTCTCCATGGGCTTTAGTAGAGCATCATTCTCTCTTAGAGGCATAGTGGAACCTAAAAATTCAACAACAAATGGAAGAATTAGCCCAAATCAATGTTAAAACTAGCTCTCTGTGCTCCTCACAATGAAGGAATTACAGTATGTAGCAATGAAGGAATTACAGTATGTAGCAATGAAGGAATAATCAAAAGAGTCATCAAACTATACGTACCACTAATAACCACCAAAACCAAGAAAAACAAATTACCCATAAAAATAAGGAAACTTCAATCCAAAAAAAGATCTCTGGCGAAAAAATAAAACTGGCTGCATTTCTAACTTTAAAAGCCGCTACAAAAATCTATGCCACCAAATAAAGACTGAATGCACCAATTATCACATTAATCAAGAAGAAAACCTTCTACGCACGAAATCCACCCGCGCCTTCTATAACTTTGTAAATAACCAACTCAAAGACTCGAGATCCATCCCACCCCTTAAAGGACCTAATGGTAAAGACTATAACGAGGAAACCATTAAAGACAACCTCTTTAACACATTCTTCGGCGCAGTCTTTGTAAACAGCAATGGCTCATGCCCAATATGTCCTAGTCGTACCACAAATAATTACACCGATCTAACACAAATTGAATTTACACAAGATAATGTTGCAAAGGCATAACGCAAACTA
>QLTV01000391.1:498945-533972 GCA_003457575.1 Thermophis baileyi
TTTCTTCCCCAAACCCAAAAAACTTTAACCTTAGACTGTCTACTGTCGACCTCACCCCATTCCTAAGAGGTCTGTAAGGGGCGTGCATAAGCGCTCCAGTGTGCCTACAGTCCCTGTCCTAATGTACTATTGTCTTCATCTATCTGTATTCACTTTGATTATGTTTATTATTATACCTATACCTGCTATCTTGTACATGTTTGACAAATAAATAAATAAATAAATAAATAAATAAATAAATAAATAAATAAATAAATAAATAAATAAATATGTAGCAATGAAGGAGAGTTGAGACACAAACCTGTTGTCTTTTGAGCAGCCTGAATCTCCCTCGTGGCAATTGGGTTTTATTATCCTTCATGCCTGCTGGAAAGAAAAAGGAGCAGGTTTATGGCATGTGAAGAGTGCCACTCTCCATACACCATATCATGGGGTGAAGCGCTTGTTCAGTGTCCTAGCATCAGATCACTGTCTCCATGTGAAACAGCAGCCTGGCTCAGTAGAGGAGAAAAAGAAAAAGGTGAAAGGCTGAGATACATCTTGGCTTCCTGCCTCCACTTGGTGGCACAGGGCAATTTAATACAAGCATTCTTACTTTGCCTAGAAAACGTCCAAAGGGAATGCTTTGATGTTGGCTTGGCAGAGACTTTTGGGAGCAGAATGCCTATATTGTCTGGTGGCATAGAATAGAAAGGGCTTAGCATGCCATGTGGTAGCACAGTGCAACAGGAGTATTGAGTGGAACTGGTGTGAATACCTGTGGTTTTGTAGTATTCACAGTATGGTTAGCTGCACCACCCACAGCCTCTTCATAGCTTGGAATCATGGGAACTGATAGCAAGCAGGGGCTTGCCATTGTGCTCTCAAAGGAATCTATAGAAGTGCTTCTTGATAAAGTATATGACTTTGATAATGATAATGAATCATTTGCAGGCATTACTTGGCGGTATTGTTAATCACCTTTCACAACCATTTTCCTCTCTCCCTCTCTCCCTTCCCACCACCCAATATCCAGATATTATATGTCTCTGAGAGCCATAATGGTAGAAGCAGCATTAGTTTACTGATGGAGTTGAATATTAATTATCAGTAGAAAGATAGCCAGTGTGTGCATGCTGCAGTCAAAGTTCTGGCAGTAGTGCAGTCTGATGTAAGGCAAGAAATGGCCTCCAGCATCTCTCATTTAGTTCCAGAAGATATTGAAAGGAGGGTGAATAACAGGAATCCAACAAGCTCCAACCACAATTTGAGTACTGATCACTAGGGCAGCATATTAGGAGATTCCAAGACTTGTCTTGCCAAACATGTATTAAGAATGCTACTGGGCTGCTTGGCCATCCATCCAAAAGTGGGGGAAATCCTTAAAAATGAACATATTGCCTTTTAACAGATCATTCCTGATAAGTTCAACTCCTCCCACAGAAGCCAAATCTTGCTTGCTCATCTGTAAACAAGATAGAGTGGTGCCAGATTAATTCTGCTCTCCTTTAAATTGTTTCAAAGAGGTCTTACATTATGTAAATACAATAAATGTCATACAATTTAAAAAGAGCCTGCCTCTTTCTCTCTTTCTCTCTCTTTCTCTCTTCCCCCAACTACTTGAATGAAGAAGAAAAAAAGAACACCGCCCCTTTCCTTTGTCCTGCCCCCTTCTTCCTTCAGGTTCTCGGGAAAGACTTTTATACTTCTCTCTCTCTCTCTTTTTCTCTCACCCCCGCCCCCCCACCCCCAAAACACTGAATTAAGGCCTGCCTCTTTCTCTCTTTCTCTCTCTTTCTCTCTTCCCCCAACTACTTGAATGAAGAAGAAAAAAAGAACACCGCCCCTTTCCTTTGTCCTGCCCCCTTCTTCCTTCAGGTTCTCGGGAAAGACTTTTATACTTCTCTCTCTCTCTCTTTTTCTCTCACCCCCGCCCCCCCACCGCCAAAAGACTGAATTGGGAGACTTGGCGAACTAAACAAAGCAAGCCTGGCTGCCAGGAACGGTCTAAGAAAAAAGCCACAGGCTGATTGTGAGAATGAGGGGACTGTGCACTGTGGCGTCTCCCCCTCTTCCAGAATCTCAATCCTTGATGTTTTCCAGGTAAGATGAATGGCCCCCATCATCAGCATTTCCAGCCCCCAGGGCAGCTGAAGAGATCCTCTTGTCATAAAGCTCAGATGAGAGCCAGGCTGGGGGCGGAGGGCAGAAGCTTTCAATGATCCAGTACAGCTTTTTTTGACAAGACTGAGACTTTTGCATAATTAGATCAACATGCGATCCACTTAGAAACACTGATTTTACCATGAATGGATGATGGTAAATATCAGATTTTCCCATATATCTCCCTGAAAGCTTAATATAAGATTTCTTAGACTAAGCAACAAGTCCCAACCCATATGCCCATTAACATATGCCTTGAACATTTTATCAGCCTCTGCAAAAAATCTGGAGTTACACAATGGCATAGAAAGATTCAGATCCTATACTTATACATGATCTAGCAAATCCATGGATATCTTATTGTTAAGGACTACTTTAAGATTGTATGTATTTGGAGTTATCTATGCCTTTAATTATATATTTATAGCAAGTCTGCTTTTGGTTTTGTAGTAAAAACTGGTTGTCTTGAATATCATGGAAAGGGACCCATGTCTAATTTTCATGTCACCTACGTATAATGATTTTACCTAATAATAGTATTTTTTTTTTCAAAATTAAGACTGCAGACCTAAATGTTCTCACTGGAGAATAAATATCAGCCACATACATTTACAAATAAATTCCTCTGAAATTAATTTTATGTATTATATTGTAATTCTACATTGCTGTTTTAATATGTTTATTTGCAAGTAAGTTCCAATGAGTCCAACAATATTTACTCCCCAGGAAATATGCACTGGGTTTCTACCAAGGTTTATAAATATTTTCCTCAAATGATTTCAGATGATGAGTTCATAAATCATAATGCAGCATTTGCATCAGAAGCTGTTGTTATTATTATTATTTTGGCATGCCTGACATACATCTTTGTCAATGATCAAATAATTCATTTAATCAGCACTTTCATTGGAAAAAACAAATGATTTAGGTAGGTAATTTTGTTGTTAAATAACCAACAAATAATAAGGATTCCTATAAAAACTCGGATGAGATCAATCAATGGAACAACTTGCCTTCAGAAGTTGTGGGTGCTCCATTACTGGAGGCTTTCAAAAAGAGACTGGACAACCATTTGTCTGATATGGTATAGGGTCACCTGGGAGTTGGACTAGAACACCTCCAAGGTCCCTTCCAACTCTGTTATTCAATGTTCTATATTCTAAAACTTTTCAAATAAAGAGCCACTTAATTTTGCTCCACAGGAACTGCCCACTTGCCTGTCTACCAATCAAAACAGATTCAGTGTGTGGGATGGCCCAACTTGCCATACTAAAAAGAGACCAAACCAGAATAAATCAGGAGCAGCTCGTACGGCAAGAAAAAAAAAACATGAAAAACCCAGTGTATGAAATAGCATCCCTGTTACTGGAAAAGTTACTTCTTCTTGCCAACTTTAAAGTTCTTCAAACAGGTTCCAGTGGAGAGGAGGAGGAGAAAAAAAAACATGTATGTTGTTATGACTCTTCCTATTTCAGACCAGGAGATTTGCTAGAAGTGCCTCGCACTCTCTTCATTCATTTTGGCATTTATTTGGGAGATAACCAAGTAGCACACCTTATGCCAGACATTCTGCCTGCTTTCACTAATGACCAGAAGTTGATCCAGAAAGTAGTGACTAATAAAAGACTTATCTTGGGGGTCATCACAAAAATGGCAAGGATCCGTGTGGACACAGTGGAGGACTTTGCTTATGGAGGCTCCATCCTGGTGAACAATATGGATTCGTTTTTCAAAAATTGTATCCTTTGTAATGATGAAGTGGTCCATAGAGCAAAAAGGCTAGTAGGCACAACCGAATACAGCTTACTCTGGAACAACTGTGAACATTTTGTGACCTTCTGCAGATACGGCTCTCCAGTCAGCTTCCAAACAACCAAGGTAAATTGTCATTGTCCAAATATCCTCTGACAAGTGGGGGCTATCCTTGTTTTGAATTATGATGTGCTAGAAGGGGGAAGACCAAGTAGCTTATGTTTATAAACATTATAATATATATTTTTAAAGCACTTTTTCCTAGACATTTTTGTTTAAAAGAGAGGTTTGTCTAGGATTTTGGAGTGGGTGGATGTGGGGGAACCCCTTTATCTACCTAGACTGGCTTAAAAATGGATCATAAAAGTCTAGAACATGTTTTACATTATCTATTAGATTCAAGTCCCAGTTTTCTTTGCTTATCCAAGAGACTAATATATGGATAGCCACAAATGATCTATGAAGTGGGCAGAACTGAGTTGATGCTGCCAAGGAAGCACAATGATACTGGTGCAACTTTAATCCTTCAATGTCCTTTTCTGAATACAGCCCCAGGAAGAGAGTTATTCTGTTCATGGTATATTAATTGGAGTATCTTCTGCTGAAGTGTAATTCACTTCTGACTTCACAACTGGAAGAGCAAATAGTACAAAATTGCCATTACTTTTATAAGAGATAACTATCTCTATTTACAGTTTAGCAATATATTATACCTCTTGCTGAATATTGGCAATTCATTACACTCTGGTCTCCTCCCTTCTCTTAGATCAAAGATTTATTTATTTATTTGTTTATTATGAAATTTATTTGCTGCCCTTCTCGTGCCAAAATTTATTGCAAGGGGCAAACTATTTCAGAAGAGAGAGTTTCAAAATCTTAATGGTACGTAGGATTTGTTGCTTTAGAAGGCAAGAAGTTTGATCCTCGTTAAATGGAAAGGTGCTTGTAAAACAGCAAATCCTAGCTTTGAATTTACAGATGAATCTTAACCTAGCTCATGTTTTAATTAGCTTCCTTAATATTAATTCCTTAAGTCTGTGCAGTAATGAGGTAGGTTTTAGTATTGCAAAAGTTTAAAAGTCCACCTTTTCTACAAAAATAAATTTAAGGGTTTGTTCATTTATTTTCCTGTTGTGCCACAATTATTCCTATATGATATCTCTAAACTTAATGTGCAAGTAAAATTCTGCTGAGAATGCTTTATTAAAATATTAAGAGCAAAACTGAACTCTCCCCACACTGTACCCCAAAATGAAGGAAAGGTATGCTTGTGCAGGGATGTGGCACGAAAATCTTTGAAAGGAAATACATCCTATATTTAAGTCAGAAGCAAATAATTTCTTTTAATGGAGATAGTGTTTCCATGAAGGTAATTAGAACACATATTCACATCTGTGAGGAATCACTTAAAATATTAAATTTGAGTAAAAGGCTATTAAAGATATTTGGATTTGCCATGTTTCTATGAATTTACAGGAATTAATATTTAGTACTCTTCATGCAAAAAATACATATTAAATAAACACATACATACAGTTGCAGCAACTTTACAATAAATTGTTTAAGAAGGAGAAAACTCAGTTTCTCAATCACTAGAGATGATGTGACTGGAAATAGATAACAGTGCCTTTTATAACTAAAAGGCGGGACTGAAGAGTTTTTCGTCCCAATGAAACACCTACTGTTCAGTCTTATGCTCTACCTTTTAGAAGAAATAGTTGCTTTTATGTTGGTTACATTTTCAAATTAAAAAGGAAGGAGGCATGGGAAAGCACCACCCAGTGTTTTCTCACTGGTAAACTAGCAAAAGCCCACAGGTAAGTAGATGCCAGGAATATAATCCAATTAACTGGAAAGATAGGCTAATTTGGGAAGTCAGAATCACTAAGATGAGCAGTACTGGCAGTTGAAATGGCAACCCTCTAGGAAGGCAACATCTCTTCCGCCCTGCATTCAAAAGACCAAAACTTTGGGTGAAGAAACAAGAAATTATTATCTATTGTCCCTAAGAAGGAAGAAAATACAAGAGAAGTTCTCCTTCATCTTTTCATATTAAAAACTAAATCCATATCTTGTTTCGGAAAACAAGCAGACAAGAAAACATATGTTGCCGCTCAATCTTGAGAGCCAAAATGCCCTTCCAATATTCAAATAGCGGAAGCATGACCCAAGTTAAACATTAACATGATGCTATGGCCTCCAATGTGAATTTGAAACTACCAAAATTCTAGACACCTGAAAACATAACTGCTGGAAAGGAAGATACTGGCCAGTGGAGACATAGATTAGTTGGCAAAAATGAGCTAAAACTCACATGAAAGTTAAAAGAAAGGTTTCTACCATTCCATTTCCAAGGGAAAAAATTTTTAGACTACAGTACAATTCACATAATCCCTTATCCTTACTTATGTTGGCTAGAACTGATAGGAAAAGCTTACAGTGCATGCATTGTTTCAATGTGTAAATTCTACAGGTTTATGCAGGACTTCAACCTGCACATTCAAATACTTGCATGGAAGTCATACTAAACAAATCATGAAACAAATATCAAAAATTTCCTCCCATGCAAGGAAAGGAACATGTTTAATTTTTTATTCTAAAGTCTTCTACTATCTTTGCAGTTCTGTGAAACCGTGAAGATGATCATTCGAGACCAGAGAAGTGTACTTGTTTCGGCACTGCTGGGACTGATTTCTATACTTTATCTGGGTCTGGGACCTTCTACTACTCTTCCTACTATCATCATTCCATTTATGCTGTGGATGGCTGGTTAATGAATCCACATGCCCTACCATTTATTGGCTACTAGATGACCCATGGCCTATTGAGTCCTCCTTTCAGAGATATTTCGCTAATATCTAATAGCTAATTGAAGAAACAGAATGACCAGGGATGGGGGGGAAAAGCAGTGGGAGCAAAAGCAACTTCTGGCTTCCTGCTGACTTCCTGATTGACTTTGCTTGTGGGAAGCCAGCAGGAAGTGTCCAAAATCACAATCACATGACCTCAGCTTACCACGGCAACGCTGCAACAGCCACAAGTTGATGAATACAACTGAAGATCTTTAAAATTCCAATTCCATGGGAGTAATGGATTTTCTGCACAGTGTTCAAATTAGAAAATTTGAAGTAAGTTGCTTCAAGAACAGTTGCTTCAAAAATGGTTGCTCTATGATGCAACATTTTGGTCAATTGAAGGTTACAAATAGACAAGATAGGAGAGTTTTAGTAGTATCTATATTGTAAATAAAATGTATCATGTATTTATGAAAGTTCAAACTAATAATATTATACAGTAAAGAAAATATGGAATGATTAACATGCAGCATATACAGTAGAATACAGTGAACAAGCAATAACTTGTAAATTAAGCTACTGGGTTTTATGAAAAAAATTTCCAAGCAATTTCAGGGATGACCATATTGGGTTTATTCCCAAGGAAAGATGTCTAATCTGCAGTTTTACACTCAGCAGTACATTTTAGAAAACTTAATGAGGGTGATCTCATTAAATTAAATTATCAGTGACATTCTCTTGGATATGGGACTGTTTTAGTATTCAGTTAGTACAAAGCAATGTACAGTTTGTTTAACAACTGCTATTCTGCTTTGCATCTATTTCTAATTTCCCTAAGTTTACATTCACTAACTATATTTTTATTTAAATGGCATATCTGCATCCTGCTTGGACTTGAGATAAACAAAATATTTGCACCATAATTGTCTTTGCTATTCCCTGCTAATGAAATCCAATATAAATCAGTCCAATGGGCTTCTGTAATCTCAAGATAAGTGACAAGCAAACTAGTGAGAAAGACATGTGCAGCTATCTCCTTTTGGAATTTTTTTTCCCACACTATAGACAAATAATTTTCAATCATGGAAAAGTATGCACAGACATTATTGCATGTTTGTTAGAGCTGCCATTAAATAGGACAAAAAAGCTTATCTGAGTTTGAGGGATTCTGTTAAAAAGACATTAGGTTATTAATTACTTCCCGAAATAAATACCTAGCTTGATAAGACCAAACGTTGCTGGTTTTTTTGTTGTTTAGAATACTACGGCACACTTCTTCTGATTTTGCAAGTTGCATATTTGCCATCATGGCAACAAGCATTAATTTATGTCCAATTAACATTCATATAGTCAGGCTGCACATGTACTAATGTACAGTATATCTCTTTCAGATTTACAATTTCCTTTGCTCCCTGTTTTGAGACATTTCTAACTCTATTAGGACATCAGAAATGTAATAATTTAATGATATTCTATAGAATAGAGGTATTTTACATTTCAGTAAAATGAGTTAATTTCCATGCTATGTTCTACAATTTCTCCACATCCAATTATTAAATGTCTTTATGGTACAGAGTCAAAGAAAAACAAACAAGCATATGATGTTTTAAATTTCAACATGATAAGATTATGTATATTTTTTGCCTTCTTTTAATCTTACTTCATTGGGCTACAAATATGCAGCATTTTTATATAATTCCTGTCATCTGTGAAGGTGCTGGTAACTGCCTAAATAACTATAATAAATCACCTGCTTTGCTGATGTTCAAAGAAATAGAATGGTAGGTAGTATGTGACATACATTTATACTCATTGCTCCTGTTGGAAACTGAATGAAGTTCCTGCTTTGTGATTGTGGTCTCAGATCCTACTTACAAATTACAATAACACCACAGGTTGCACTATGAGTTGCTTGGTATGGGTAAAGCTACTTAGAACTATCAAAAGTGAAATGTTTTTTGGTTGTATAATTAATGCATATCCCACAGATAGACATCCATCCAAACAGCTAATGGTCCAAAGATATCCTCAGATTCCTAATGACAACTAATGAAAAATGCACTTAACATCCTACTTCTCAATGTTTGTTTCCAAAAGAGTAGCTACTTTACAAATATAGTGCTTAAGCCATCTTCGTGAAATGTATGCATTAGAAGTTCAGAACGTGTATATGTTTATGAATTTTACAGTGCAATGTTTTCCCTGAAGCATAAGCTATATCATAACCATGTTGTATTTTGAACATGCACAACTACCTTTTGAACATGAGACCAATATGTTAATATTTTTAAAAAGTGGTTCATGAGAATCCAGTGAGAAATTGTTGGTGTGCTTGCAACTTTGCTGCCTGTACATAAACCCAACCTATGTTTATGGAGGACATTTTAAAGATACAATTCTAACAACTTCTACTTGTATGTTGTTGTTTTTTACATGGTTGCACGGGTGTGTGTGTGTGTGTGTGTGTGTGTGTGTCTGGAACAGAATACAGATAGTCCTCAACTTATGACCAAAATTGAGCCCAAAATTTATGTTGTTAAGTGAGACATTTGTTAAGTGAATTTTGCCCCATATTATGACCTTTTTTTGCCACATTTGTTAAGTGATTCACTGCAGTTGCTAAATTAGTAACATGGTTGTTAAGTGAATCTGGTTTCCCAATTGACTTTGCTTGTCAGAAGATCACAAAAGGTGATCACATGACATCAGGACACTGCAATCATCATAAATGTGAATCAGTTTTCAAGCAACCAAATGTAAATCATGTAACCATGGGGATGCTGCAACAGTCATAAATATGAAAAATGGTCATAAGTCACTTTCAGTGATGATGTAACTTCGAACAGTCATTAAACGAACTGTTGTAAGTCGAGGACTTACTTGGAAAACCACACAGGACTGCAGGGGTTTATATAATGGATACAGTTTTAAGTTGATTGATTATAGCTAGTTCACTAGTTGCCCTCTTGCATATTATCGTCTTTCCCTCTTTACCTCAATTGCAAACCACCTATGGGAGAAGTTACAGTTTGGACAAGCTGAAAATAGTAGCAATGGGCAGCCCAGCCATGTTGTGCTAACAGACAAGAGACTCCCTTTCCCTAGTGAAATTGTTCAAAAATTTATTTAGAAGAATTTGTGAAATGAACAGAAAATGTTGGCAAAGGTTGTGGGTATTAACAAACTCAATAGAAACAAGGGTGAAGAAAAAGGCTGCTGTTCTGGAATATAAAGGAAAGCCGGACCTTTGTTTCCCAGACTTTATAAGCCTGTCATCTTCCAAATAAGATAAATGACCTCCATCAATAATCCTGGCAGCCCTTGGTGAAATAGGAGATCTGCTTGGATCCCAAAATATACAATCCTCCAACATGGGAGACAGAAAGGGAGCAAAGGAAGAGACATTTGTATGGATCTGACAGAGGTGCTTTTTTGTAAAATAAATTGCTCATTTGCATAATGCAAATCATTGCAAACTTTAGTTATGCTGTCCCAGATGATGGAATTAAGAGTAGTCATTGGGATCAATTTGTCAGCCAAAATGAAATCAAAATAATCATAAAGGAAACCCAGACGGTTTTATAGGTATGATTTATCTTCCTTCTTCAACACACATTAGTGTCAGAACATAGTGCTTAATATTATCACTCATGTTCTTGATTTATTAAAAAAAATACATTCTGTATATTAGCTAAAATTTAAGTTACCATAACTAATAATTACCATATTTTTCGGAGGGTAAGACGCACTTCCCCCCCCCTAAAAGAGGGTGAAAATTTGGGTGCGTCTTATACACCGAATGTAGCCCCGCCCACCCGCTGGCCCCCACCCTTTGGCCTCTGCCTCCCAGCAATTTACCTCCTTGCAGCAAGCAGCAAACAGCCCGTTTCAGCTTCAGCAGAGCCTGATTAGCACAAGCAGCTGATTGTCTGTTGGATCGGCCTCCTGACCCTCAGCTGTTTCAGGCTTGCCATGGGGGCCTCCTGAAAGCAGGCAAATGGCTGGGAGGCAGATTTTTTTTTTGTGCTAATCAAGCTGTGCTGAAAACGAAACTAAAGCAGACTGTTTGCTGTGCTGGGAGGCAGAGGCAGAGTTATTGTGAGTGTTTTATGAGTCTTATTTTCTTCTTTGTGTCCTTTTGTTGTAAAATTTCTGTCTAGAATCAACAATTAACTGGAATTTAAAAAGCATTTCACTAACTTAATTAAAATGTTACCTGAAGGAAAATAAAGAGAGGGGGAAAAAGCTTTACATCTAACAGATTGCATGCTGAATAACTTACTGATTCTGATTACAATACCAATCTATGCAAAGAAAAAAACTTAAAACAGTTCCAAACTGGTAAAATTTCATATTATTTCCCATATCCATGCACTAGCATATATCTTGTTTTCCTCCCCAAAAAAGGTAGGTGCGTCTTATAGTCCAGAGCGTTTTATACTTTGAAAAATATGGTAGTCAGCCATAACATGTAATCCTCAACTAATGACCACAATTGTAAGTCATTAATTTTATGACAATTTTTATGGTGTCATTAAATGAATCACCATGATTGTTAAGCAAATCATGTGGTCATTAAGTGAATCTAGCTTCCTCAATGGGTGTTTTTTGCTGGAAATTGGCAAAAAAGATTTACCGTATTTTTCGGAGTATAAGACGCACCTTTTTACTCCCAAAAAGAGGGTGAAAACTTGGGTGCGTCTTATACACCGAATGTAGCCCCACCCAGCCACCCCCACCCTTTGGCCTCCCAGCAATTTACCTCCTTGCAGCAAACAGTGCAGAGCCTGATTTAGCACAAGCAACTGATTATCGGCCTCCCGACCATCAGCTGAGAGGCTGCAGGCAGGCCCAGGTGCTAAAATGAAAGTGAAACTAGAACTGCAAGGAGGCAACTTGCTGGGAGGCAGAGGCAGATTTTTATTTTCTTGTGCTAATGACTGCTGAATCTGGATGCAAGGAGGTGAGTCAATAACTAGAAATGTATATAGTATGTTAAAAGTATTAGACTTATTTTTTAAAGACTGCTTTATTCTTGTTCTAGACAACTTAACAAAATGAAGAAGCTTTTTAAAATAAATGCTTGATCTGAAGAGGCCCAGTGCTATTGTATCTTCTTTTAAATAGCAGAAAGCCACATCAGTTTTAACAGCATCTGTACAAGTAATAATCTGAAATGTAACAGTGTCTTGTTTTAGTATTAAAATAAGGCAGCTGAGTTAATAAGGACGCTAGCCAGATGAATACCTGGTAGGCAGATTTTTTTTCCTATTTTCCTCCCCAAAAACTAAGGTGCGTCTTATTCTCCGGTGCGTCTTATACTCCGAAAAATACGGTAAATCGCAAGCAAGTTGCCAAATGCCTGAATTGCAATCATTTTACCATGAAGTTGGTAAGACAGTTATAAGCATGAGTACAGATTCTAAATTACTGTTTCTCAATCATCATTAAACAAACAGTGATTAAATCAAAGACTACCTGTGAATTTAAAAGGTAAAAGGTACATATACTGAAATCAGTAAGCTTCTATTAGAGGCAAAGCTAGTTCCAAAAGCTCTTCAAAACTTCTTGAAAACTTGACTTCATTTCCTATATACTGTGTTTCCTTAAAAATAAAACCAGGTCTTATATTAATTTTTATTCCAAAAGACACATTAGGGCTTATTTTCAGGTGATGTCTTTTTTTTTCATGTGCAATAGACATGTCAAACACAGGGCCCATGGGCTGGATGGACCCATATCTGGCCCATGAGGCCGCCCTAGAGATGGCGAGGGACTGGCCCCCGCTGCCCCAGCCCAGCCTGGCCGGGCACCCCTCCCAAGCACACGCACAGGAGGCACGAGCGCACGGGGGCTGATGGTGTCTGGCAGCAGCCGCAGCCCACTGGCCCTTGGCCAGCGCACTCTGGGGCTGTGCAGCGCGTGCAGCGCAGCTGAGTCCGAGTGCTGTGACTGCAGGGCCAGCCCTCCAAGCAGCTGGTGAAGGCAGAGGCACAGGGGGGGAGGCACATGATCTGGCCCACCAGATGTGCCACACGGTCACCTGCCCACTCTGTGCCGCCATCTGTCTTTGCTTGCCTGCAGCCACAATTATCCAAAACCTTATGCTCCAAGGAGAACCTCTTCAAGAAAGTTTGAACCACTACCTCTTTCAAAGTGGTAGCCATAACTCCCTTACATGAAGAGGCTTTAACACAGTGGTCCCCAACCTTTGTAGCTTGGCAGCCTGGCTAGGGGGGAGAGGGAAACCGGGCCGTGTGAGTGATGGGCTGGCGCACGCAAGTGTGTGCACAGGTCAACTTGCACAAGTTGAGCAGCTCAACTTGCAAAGTTGAGCTGTGCGTGCGTGTGCACACGCATCAGCCTGCCACTCGCTGCTTGCATGGCCCAGTTCCAAATAGGACATGGTCTGGTAGTGGGCCGCAGGCTGGGGGTTGAAGACCCCTTCTTTAACAGTCCCTGTACTGCCACATGGATATTAAGAGCCACACTGCTCAAGAGCACTGATTACTAGCCTAAGAGTCACAAATATATTATCTATTTTATATTTAGTTTTTATTTTATTTATTTATTTGTTTATCAAACATGTACAAGATAGCAGGTATAGGTATAAACATAAACATAATCAAAGTGAATAGATGAGGACAATAGGACAGTAGGACAGGGACGGTAGGCACGCTGGTGCGCTTATGCACGCCCCTTACAGACCTCTTAAGAATGGGGTAAGGTCTACAGTAGACAGTCTAAGGTTAAAGTTTTTGGGGTTTGGGGAAGAAACCACAGAGTCAGGTAGTGAATTCCAGGTAGTGAATCTTCAGGTTGCAAAAAGTGAAACTGAGTCCATACACACTGATTAAAATTTAGTAGGAACTATTAAAATTTTAATACAATTTAATATGAAGTTCAAGAATTTTGTCATCTAATTTGACATGAAGACAGCCATTTTTTTCTTCAAAATACAGTACAAATTTCTCTAGGTAGTTGAATGAATGGTAAGCTGAATCCGCAGTTAAATTAGTTCTGAGCAGTCCAGCAAGCAATAATTAGCAGCCATTTCACATATCTATTTCTCTGATGATCTATTCTCCTTCCCCATGGCCTTGTCAGAAGAAGGCCATTTATCACCATTTTGCTGTTGCATCAGACAGCCCAGGAAAAGGAAAGCTGGAGCAAACCTATCTTAGTGTCAATTCACAATTTCTGTGTAGTTCTTTGATAACAAACTGATAATAGGCAAGACCCACATACAGAAGGGAATCCTTCTTAATTAACTACTGAAGCAGAAGCAAATCAGGGAATTGGCCTTGCTATGCCAGGAGTTCCAAAAAAAACCCTCCTGAAAACCTCTAACACATGCTGGGCAGGTCCCATTGTGGCAAGTGCCCTGAAATTCTTTTGCACAGTAACTTGCATGCCAATCTGACTGAGAGGGGCAGGAGGATGGCTACTACAGTAAACTCCCATCAAATTTAGGATCAACAAATAGGAAAAAAGAGAATATATCTTTTTCAGTTTCTCCCCCATTCTCCAACTGTACTGTATTGCAGTGGAATCCATAATTTAGAAAATAGGATGTGGGTATCAGTTTGCTAATTGCTGTATTGTGCATTATTTCCTTGTTTTACTTCCTTGAAATACTTATGATTCTTTCTGCTGTTTTCACTAAAGAAGTTGATTTCTTTTTCCTCCCTAACGAATGTTGTCTCAGAACATTTTCTCTGAATGAACATTAACATATCGAGGCAAGTGGAAACAAAGCAAGTCCCATGTTAAACTTCTACTCTGCAGCGTTCAGTATTGATTACTGTATGACTTATCCACATACCTTAGTCCTCACTTCAAATAGAGACATAAAAGACTTTAAGATGACCACTTATTCAGAATCCTGGTGATGACACCCTTTGTCTCCCTTCATTCAGGTACTTATAACTTATAACATGTAGGATCAGACAGTACTAAACAACCAAACCATGTCTACTGTCAGTCCAAAGGACTCCATATAGTCATCCCCACCAGATCTGAGGACAACAAAAAAGAAAAGAAAAAGCTGATTCTTTTGTCACACTTTACAGAAGCAGTCCAAAGGACAGCCTCCTCTGGCATTGCCCACTAAACAGTGGTCGGCTATTTATATAGCCCTCCATTCTGAAAACAGTTCCAACTGGAGCAAAGTTTGCTTTCACAGGGTGAAGCAAGTTTGTCTTGCAACAGTCCCAAGAATCCTTGCTACTATTTCACAGCAAAAGGGCTGGGCAGGGTACAGATGCCAAATGCTTTTACAATTATTCTTTTAAAAAGTTGTTACATTTTTTTTAAAGTTTTCATTGTAAATGCAATGTGAGAAATAAAAGTGTTCCTCTTTCATGTACTATATACACTCTAATAATAATAGCCTGTAAAAGTCCTTATTTTTAAAATTATTATGTATGGATCAAAGGAATGTTGTACTCTCTGCTACGTGCAGCTGTTTTGTAACTGGACTTTCAAACGTACTTAGTGTTGCTTTTTCCTTACATTAAACAAAATACATTACATTATAAAGCCAGTATTTACCTAATGACTGGATTCTCCTGGATGATTTTTAGTATGTGTGTAGATAGCAAAATGGTTAAAAACTGTAAAATACTGAATATAAAGTAGTTACTATTTTTACAATTAAGACCCCTCTTGTATAATTAAATTGCATGAGAGTTGCTTCCCACTCTTGTGCAATTTTGTTTAATCAGAAATATGACCTTGTATTTAATTACTAGCCCAGAGCTATGGGTAGTATAGCAGACACAAGCAACCTATAAATCTCAGATATATTATTTGCAACCATTGAAGCTTTAGAGACAGCCAGTTATTCTTCTTTCTGGCCACTCAATCAGTGGGTTGATCAGGAACAGATAATTTCCATTTCTGGCTCCAGAAAATCAGAGAATTTGAGCAGAATCCCCTTTCTCCAGCACTTCTCTCAAGATCTCTGGTATCTTAAAACAGTACTATCAGTAGCAGAAAACTATTATTCTGTTCCTGTCAGCTACCTGATTAGGTTGATCAGCTTGCTAGCAAGAAAGATACTGTATGTAGCCTATAGCAGGAACCAATCCTAGGTATATAGAATCCTTTGGAGGGAAGAAATAAGAGTTTTGTTCTCTTCCCTCCTAATATTCCTGCTCAATGTAGGCAAATGTGTTTGTGTGATATGTAGATGGGTTTACATGCATGTCAGGATATAGTACAATATGTGAGACCTCCAACCTGGCAATCAATGTAGTCCTTATAGGAAGTTCTTCACTACAGGAAGAAACTAACCATTTGTTCAGTTGTTTAAGTAAGTGATGGAACAGGTGGCTGGACATGGAAGAAAGCTTTCTGTTGCTTCTCTGTACCAAGGATACAGAGAAAGTGGGATACCAGAAGAGGATGCCTCCTTTGTGCACTGCACTCTCTAATAAAAGAAATATCCACAGTAGCAAAGGCAACCAGGTATAGATTGGATATCAGTTCCCACAATTACCAGACAACGTTATCCATAGGTATGATACCTATCATATATCATATATGTCATATAAAGTAATGCATAATGATAATTATATTTCAACATAACTGGAAGGGACCAGTGGGAGTCTTTGGAAAAAAAAGTTGAAAAAAAACCTTTAAGACAGTGCTTGATTGAATAGAAATGTGATATCAAGTTGTCCTTGATCTAGATTCCACATATAAAGAAAACAATTATTAAATTCAGACAGCATGATAAATTTCATATTTTTATTTGCATCTATAACTAAGGTAGGAAAATTCTTGTTTTATAAATCATATCACTCATACAGTTCATACCATAAAATAAACAGCATTTTAAAAAGTCCACTGTTAAAAAAAAACCATCGATGTTGTTATTAAAAAGACTGAGAGAGGGGATTTATTGCAGGATCCAATCTTGTTGGTCACCAGAACCAGAGTTTTAGTCTTCCAGGCTTTCAGACTCATGCTGGAGCCCGTCCTTAGGGAACTTCTGTCTACCACAGGGATCTGCAACCTTAAACTCTCAAAGAGCCATTTGGACCCATTTCCCACAGAAAACACCGGGAGCCAATAATTTAACAACTGGTGTGACTTGGTGGGCGTGGCCAACTCGACATCACTCAGTCCCACCCAATCACATGACCCCCCTGCCACGCCTACCCAGCCGGTCATTAGGGCACAGAACCGGTTGTTAAATTATTTGCCCCGCCTGGCCCTGTCTCACCCCTCCCCTTCCAGTCACTTCTTGCCACACCCGGCCTTGGGTGTGTTCACCTTTTTTTCTCTCTCTCTGTCTCTCTGTGTCTCTCTCTCCCTCCCTCCCCCTCTCTCTCTCTCCCCTCTCTCTCCCTCCCTCTTTCTCTCTCTCTGTCTCTCTCTCCTCTCTCTGTCTCTCTCCTCTCTGTCTCTCCCTCTCCCTCCCTCCCTCCCTTTCTCTCTCTCTCCTTTCTCTCTTCTCACTCTCTCTCTCCCTCCCTCTTTCTCTCTCCTCTTTCTCCTCTCTCTCTCTCTCTCTCTCTCTCTCTCTGTATCTCTCTCTCTTCTCTCTCTCTCGGAAAGCCGAGGCTGGGCCAACCCAGTGAGTTCTCCTTGGGGCTCTTCACTACTCCTTTTCTTTCTTCTTGGCAACTTTTCGGAAATCCGGGCTGGCTGAGGAGCGAGCGCGAGCTGCGGCAGAGGCTTCCCCGAAGACGACCCTCCTCCTCCTTCTCCTCACGTGACCCCCTGGCCGGCTGTGGCGGGGCTGGGAGGGCACACATGAGCGGAGAGACCCTCAAGTGAGTGGCCAGGCTCGGCCAAAGTGCAGCAAAGGCGCACGGGGTGGGTGGGTTGACCAGCTAATGGGGGAGCGTCTTTGGCGAGGGCGCTCCGGCTTTCTCCAAGCCTGATCCCCAGGGTGGGCATGCAAGCTTTGGCGGGGCCAGACCCCTTTTCCCGCTGCCCTGAGCTTCTTTACTCAAGTGACCGAGGCACGCCCAGTACCAACAAGGGCCGGAAGAAGCGCCCATGAGACCCAACAAGAGATGAGACCCAGCCGCTTCTCCATCCCCCGCCGTCACCCTTACCTTCTCAGGCCAGGGGAAGAGTGACTGGGAGGGGCGGGGCCAGCCAGTGGTGGGATCAGCCAGTTCGCCAAACTGCAGAAGTTTACCCGTTCAGCAGGGAGCCACAGCAGAGGGGTCAAAGAGCCACATGCGGCTCCAGAGCCGCAGGTTGCTGACCCCTGGTCTACCAGAATGCATGCTTTGTGCTATTCTATACCTAGTATCTATTTGGTGTCTGGTTGTGTGTGGCTTTTTAGTTGTTGATTGTGGTGTTGATGGCCCGTTATTAAGTTGTTGGCTGTTGGCTGTGCTGCTCCTAAGTACCTGATAAGCTGTTCCCTGAGGAAGGGGTCCAGCATGAGTCCTAAAGCTCAGAAGACTAAATCTTTGGTCCTGGTGACTGATTCAGATTGGATCCTACAACATTATCCTGGGACACATATATTTTCCTTCATTTATGAGAGAGGATTATAGACAATGCAGCTACCTCACTAGTTACTTGAGATCACCAAGTCTGTTGACACAGTCATGTTTTGAGGGATTTTTGGAAGGATATCAAGTATGGGAGCCAGTCTCACGTTGGGAGGAATAATATTGCACAAGGCATCCACATCAAGATACAGATATCACACTAATGGACAATATTTTTTATCTTTGCAAGAGAAGTTCATCCCCCCCCTTCCCCCGCCCCATCCAGCAATAGGCAAAGCTGGGAACCACTGATATTTCCATTCATACAGTTTTCATTGGGGTATGGTGTAGATATAAAACTGATAGGCTGTAGGTATTTTTAAAAGGGATCATTCATTAGCCATAGAATTACTCTATCTTCCATCAAAACTTGCCAAGGATTTCCTGAGAAATCAAATTTTGTGCAGTTTATTATGGTATTTTACATTATATAATATTGCCACCTAGTGGTTAAACAGGAACCTCAGTATAGTATTGTATATTTCAGATACCACATTTTGAACACTTTTTGACATTAATATTAGATTATTCAACATCTTAGAATTTTATTTATTGGGACAAATAAGGTGTGATTCTGTTCTCTATGCAAAATTCTTGTTTCTATACCAATAATAGTTTTATGATTTTTTTTTAAAAAATATGCTTTTAGAATATGGGACTTTTCAGGGACCCGTGCTTCCAAGGGATTTTAAAACTAAACTGTAAAATATATTTTTTCTTTGTATAGGTCCCTGTAAAGTACAGTAAAGCCTTGATTTAGCTGACTAACTGAGGGTATTTGGTATTCTTGACTCTACATTAAATACCAAAGTATATCATTTGTATCAATTTGCATAATACCAAGAGTTGATGCTCACACTGATAAGAAGTTTAACAAATGTTTCTAAAACTATCAACAGGTCTGGACTGACCTATCTTCAAAAAAGAGACAAACCTCTTCCCCTTGCACAAAGTATAAAAAATTGAATTAAAATCTTATTCTTTTAAATTGTATGTTTTTTTCAACTGAAAGAAGATTGATAAAATTCTTCTATTGCATCCTTAATTCATTTTCTAATAAATATTACTAGTTAGAACTCTGAGGACCTTATTCTCTGGACTCTTTCCAGTTAAGGTTGCTACAAGAAACATCTTATTAATTCCAATAAATGCTTATTCCCTGTATAATTTGGTCAATCATGCTTCAAATACTTAGAGCCAATGACTGATTCATTTGCTGTGCTGTTGACTGCTGAACAGGTTGCAAATGCTTTCTCTAATATAAAATCTAGGACATATGCAGCAAAGCCAGACAGGTCCAAATTACCCAACTGATTCAAGCACATGGGACAGATCTAACTCTCTACATCCCAGCTCTATTGCATCCCAGGCTATACAAACTGCCACAATGCTCCTTCGACTATGCTGTTTTGCTCTCCTGGTTTCTTATCTGATAAATACAATAGAAATGCAGAGAAATTCAAAGTTTTCATGACTCAGTTTGAGTTATATGTATTATTGAGACTGATAATTTTCCCTAGCTGAATCTTAGATGCAACAGAGCTGTCAAATCAGCAATTCCAATTCTAGAGAATAATGACTCTATGTGATCTTTTATGCCAGTTTTATGTTTACACTGAAATTGGCTTTAATGACCTTGCCAGAAGAGCAAGAGTTAATTGAAATATGCAGGTAACATTATGGTAAAGGCAGGCTATTAGCATATGTAGTTGATGGAATAGATCCTACTGGAGATTGCTAAGAGTCAGCACCAACTAAGACAGGGTGTCAAACTCGATCCCGTTGCGGGCCACATCAGGAGTTTTTTTGCCCTTGGGGGGCTGGGGTGGGTGTGGCCTCGTCATGGCCCACTGCAGAGGTGGGTTGTTACCGGTTCTATCCGGTTCTTTAGAACTATTAATAACTCAGTGATGACGTCACAGAGCCGGTTCTGTCGGTGTCTCCGTGGGCGCCGCCATCTTGGATTTTGCTTCTGCGCAGAAGCAATTTTTTGATTGCTGCGTGCACGGCACGACCCTGAGCGAACCGGCAGCAAAAGGATCCAGAACCCACCCCTGGCCCACTGGATGGGCATGGGCGGTCCTGGGGTGGCAGGGGCCAGTCCCTCGCCGTCTCTGGGACGGCCCCACGGGCCAATTCCGCAGCCTATCGCAGGCCATGTGTTTGACACATCTGAACTAAGAGATTGCTAAGAGTCAGGTGATCAATCTGATTACCTCAAAATGGACCTTAAGGCAAACTCATACATTGTCCTGGAGCATCCCCAAGAAATATTACAAAGTTCTGAAACTCTTGCTCATATCCTCATATTGTGCTCTAGAATAGAATAGAATAGAATAGAATAGAATAGAATAGAATAGAATAGAATAGAATAGAATAGAATAGAATAGAATAGAATAGAATAGAATAGAATAGGAATTCTTTATTGGCCAAGTGTGATTGGACACACAAGGAATTTGTCTTTGGTGTAAAGTGTGCTCTGATTGCCCCAATTAAATAAAAGGGCCATACAGTTAAATTTTATTTATTGTTTTTTATGGAGTGCTAACCCCATTCACACATCAGCATGCTAAATGTCTGCACCAGGTTATACAAATGTACAAAACTTTTAATTAGATATGTTTTATTGCCCTATTATTTTCCCTTTCCCAATAACAAATTGTTATGTTAAACTAATTCTCTTTTTTACTAAACTTTTTATTGTAAAGGCTCAAAGAACTGCTGATACAGTTCTACAGAGGAATTATTGAGTCTGTCATTTGTACTTCTATAACTGTCTAGTTTGATACAACTACTGACAGGTACAGACTCCAATGGATAGTCTGGACTGCAGAAAAAACTACTGCAACCAGCCTGCCTTCCGCTGATGACCTGTATATTGCATGGGTCAGAAAGAGGGCTGAGAAAATATCTACAGACCAGTAGTGGGTTCTAAATCCCGTCGCTACCAGTTTGCTCGTGCGCGGGACGCTTCTGCGCATGCGCAGAAGTGTCCCGGGTGGGTGGGCGGGGCATCCTGGGCGGGTGGGCGGAGCCTCCCACTGCCACCGCTAACGGTTCGCAGAACAGGGCTGAACCGGGAGCAACCCACCGCTGCTACAGACCCCTCATATCCTGCACATAAACTGTTTTATCTTCTCCCTTCAGGACACCGTTACAGGGCATTGCATGCCAAAACAAGTAGACACCGAGACAGTTTTTTTCCTCATGCTATCATTCTGCTGAACACCTAATTACAACACTACTGTCTTATTATATCTAAGTATATTTACCCATTAGTATAGTTGTATTAATTTTATCCTTCCCATCTGTTCCACTACCTTTCCTTATTGGTATCATTATGATTATTAGTTTGACGTTATGATTATTATTTGTTGTTTTGCATGTACACAGATCTTATGCACCAGAGACAAATTCCTTGTGTGTCTAATCACACTTGGCCAATAAAATATTATATTTCTATTTTTATTTCTAAAGACTGTCATACAGACAATTGAAAAATCTAGTCTAGATTTTCTAACATTTATCAGCATTTTATATATTATTTTTAAGCTCATACAATATTTTTTCAAGTTTATAAAGGGGCTCTTCCAAGAGGATCCCCAAAATATATCAAGCTTTCAATTTTTTCACCTGTCAGGCTCTTCTCTGTTGGTGCTACATTTGCTCTTTCAAAACAGTTGCTTTTAATTTGCCTTGGGAGCAATTTACCTTTAAGTAAAGATGTTTCAGGACTAGAATTGCTGCCTTGGGCCTTTTGTTCTAAATCAGGGGTGTCAAACTCGCATCGTCACGGCATTGTTACGTGATGTATCAGGACTTTCCCCCCCTTTGCTAAACCGGGCATGGGCATGGCCAGTGCGTGATGCATCCAGGCAGCGAGTTTGACAGCCCTGTTCTAAATAAATGCTGTTTGCTGAAAGAAATAATGATGATTTAAACAAGAAATTCTTACCATTGGAGATATCTGTTGGAAGGGCAATGCACTCTATTCAAGTTTTGTCAGCCCTACAAGGTAGACCCAATTAAGAAACTAATGCCATGTTAATGCACTATTTTTATTATAACAGCTGTAGTAACAGAACCTTGCAAGTCTGAATATGCTTCCTCCCTCACTTTATCTTTGTGTGAACTGGGGGGATCTGTATGAAATGTTTACTTGAATTAGTCTCCTGGAATAATCTCATGCACCACTTATCTGATTGTTCTTTTTTAGTGGTCCTTCCTCTTGCCCCTCAAAACCATTTTCTATGTCATCTACAAGTTAGACTGACCACAAGAACTTGGGTTATCTACAGATTACATACCATAGAAAGCATATATCAGATCAGATGGACACAATTTTTCCTTCATTTTGACTTCTGTGTTACTTATGTCTCTTGCTCACAGAATAGGCAGACTGATGCTCTTTCTTGCAAGCCTGAAGTGCATCACCCACAATCCAATGATGACATTGCAAAGGCAAGTGCTACTTTGGAGCAATACCTTTCTTGTTATGTTAATCCTAAATAGATGTAATCGGCTGTAACAGTATCCTTGACGAACAAGAGGAAGAGCTGCAACATAAACAAGGGTCAGATAAAAGAAATTTGAGTTTGGGGCAGAAAACACAGATTTGACCCTCCCTGATTTTCTTGAAGATAGAGAAGGAGGCATGTTGAGACTTGCAAGTTTCTGTTATTGTAACTCTATAATAAAAGTAGTTAAGTAGTCCTTGATTTACAACTGTAATGGAGCCTTGCCCATCATTATTGTAAGTTGTGACAGTTGTAAAAAATGTTACAATCTTTTTTTGTGGTGATTTTTAAGCAAATACAACAATCTTAAAGTAGCCAGTGTGGTCGTTAAGCGAATCAATAGTTTGCTCTTGGTGTGGTTTTGCTGAAAACTGGAAGTAAATGCTATAAAAGTCACATGACCATGGGACACTGCAAATGGCTGTAAATGTGGCCCAGTTGCTGAGCACCTGAAGTTCAGTCACATGACTGCAGGCGGGGGGGGGGGGGGGGACCATCAGAACTTCAAATCCAGGTTATAAGTAGCTTCTACGTAGGTCCATCACAACATTAAACAATAAGCAACGTGTTGTAAGTTAAGGACTACCTGTATTAGCATTCATAACGGGTTTCCTAATCTGGTCTATTTCAGAGGGCTGACATCAAAACAATTGGGCTCAACGTTTCCCTGTTTGTCTACAATTCAATTCATTCTACTTGCATGAATAGTCAAATAACTACGTAACCTAGACATGTTGTCACAATAAAAGGGAAATTATTAATATCAGTACTATTAAGAACAACTAAAGACTCTCTGCCTCGGACTAAGGACAAAAGTGAAATCTGTTATCACAGACGCATGACAGAAAAAAGATCGCCAAAGCAAATTACGTTGTTTAAATGTAAATGTGTTTACTTATAAGAACCCAGCTACTGAAAGGCAGATAAAAGTAGTGGCTAGGTAATGTTTTGGTTTCTCCTGTCTAAGGGAAAAGGTTGCCTCATCGTGGGTCTAATTTGTTATAAATTGTCAATTACTTTGCAATTATAGACTATACGCAGTCATAATGGAAAGTTTTCTTGTCCGTTGGAATAAACGTTACCACCGCCCACATTCTCTCTTCTCCCCCGCCCTTCCCACTAACGAATCTCCAACTTCAACTCCGCCCCATCCTCTCCCACACTTTGAAACCCAAGTGGGAAAGAGAATCTTCCCACCTCGCTTAGTGCCACACTACTAGTTCATTCCCAATTGGTTAGAGGTGCTGTCAATCCTATAAAGCAGAAGGCAATAAAAAAAAAAGCCCGCGCAAGTTCGGAAGAAAATTGCGCGGGCCGTGCGTTAGTGAGACTGCGTGTCGGTAGCCGCAAGTCAGCCGCCGTTTCCTCTACAGGGAAGGAGCGGTAGGCTGGTTTGTAGGGCACGGAGGGTATTGGGGGATACGCTTGAACGACGAGGCGTCGCTTGTCGTCGTGGATGCTAAGTTTCCAACCCTTGGGTGGGACTTTCGTTGCAGTATTTCCAGTCCCTCGTGCAGGGCATGCCTCTTCATTTAGAAGGGCCAGTATAAAGACGCCTCAAATGAGGATTTGCTTGAGGGAGCAAGAGGGTGGTTATAGAAAGTAGAAATAGTCCTCCTTGTAAAATATTCAGTGAAGTGTAAAAAGTTCCTTTTTTCGGCCGTGGGCGCTAATATAAGCGGAATACTTAAGCCAATAATAGTAATTGTCCATTAAGTAATTTGTCAGTAAAAACAGAACGACCTTCGGACTGAAAATGAACTACTGTTAAGAGTAGTGGAGGAGAAAATGGAAAGGAACGACTCAGCGTTGAGGCAGGGGGGAACTCTTGTGGTGGCGGCGAGGTTGAGGGCCAGGCGGGAGTAAAAAAATCGCGGTAATATGTTTATGGAGGAAGTACAGATGCAAAATAGCTATAGGTTAATCGGTGGATATAGCCAGTTATAATCATTTTATTACTTCCTACTGGAAGACACTAGAATGTTGTTCTGTTCTTAAAAAAAAATCAAAAATATAACCAAGATAATTAAACCAAGATAAAACAAAAAATAAAACCAAAAGCCATCTATATCAAAGTATCAAAACTATAATATGAAATGTGAAAGTCCAATTTAAAGAGAATTGGCTTGACACTTTTCCTAGAGCCAATCATAGTTCTAAAGCAATTTCTCCAATCCTGCCTCGAGATATTTTTGATTACAATCCTCATTTTTATCTAGTCCAACCAGAGGTGAAAAGAATTATATAGCACACCTCGATGTATATTACATACATAGTTATTTCACATAGGCTTCAAAAATAGGCCTTCAAGTACAGGCTACTTTCAAAAACACCTATGAATTTTTATAATCAGGCAGGCTCAGAATGAAAGGCAACTTTTAAATAAGTAATGACAATAAGAAAACACTATATTGTTTCCATTATTTGCAAGCATATATTTCAGTTTACTAAAACCAGATGGAATTTTTATATCTTTAATCTTGGATATCAGGATAGTGTATGATCAAATTTTATCTTCGAATATTAAATAATAAATGGGAAATAAAACCCTTAAAAGCAGGGCTAGTAATTTTGTTAAAATATTTGCATAATATCTTCATATATTTTAATCTTCAGATTCATGACTTTAAAGACAGTGTTGAAATGTAATGATTGCTTTCCAAACTTAAGCAACTTCTGAGCTTTCATCTAGCACATGTGAAAATGGTTTTTATATTACAAAATATTGTCATAGATGATCAGTGTATGATCATTCTAAAGTAGCTGATTTACATTCTAAGGCAGTGTTGGCGAACCTTTTCGGCGCCGAGTGCCAAAACAGGAGTGCGTGTGTGTGCATGCGCATGCCGGAAACCGGAAGAGCAGCCACCCGGTGCGCATGCGTGCGCCTGGAAAATGATCTTCCGGTTTCTAGCATGCGCATGTGCACTGGCTACCTGGTCTTCTGGTTTCTGGCACACGTGCACATGCGAAGACCAGCTGGCTGGGACGCATACGCGTGCTGGAAACCAGAAGAGCAGCCACCCAGTGCGCATGCGTGCACCGGGTAGCTGCTCTTCTGGTTTCCGTCACGTGTATGTGCCCCGGCCAGCTGGTCTTCATGCGCATATGCACACCAGAAACCGGAAGACCAGGTGGCTGGCATGCATGCACGTGCCGGAAACCAGAAGAGCAGCTGCCCGGTGCATGCATGCGCACCGGGTGGCTGCTCTTCCGGTTTCCGGCGCTCCCGCATGCATGAAGACCAGCTGGGCAGCACGCCGGAACCCGGAAGAGCAATGGGCAACGGCTCACGTGCCTGGAGATATGGCTCTGCGTGCCACATCCGGCATGCGTGCCATAGGTTTGCCATCATGGTTCTAAGGCATCTGAAAAGCAATTTGGCAATTGTTAATTTGTAGAGAGATTGGTTTTTGCAAAATACTGTTACTTCTTTGCTAAATTCTTAACTTTTAGCAGATAAGCTCCATAGTGTCTGATGCAGAGTGTATTTATAGAACTTCTCCAATACAGTGTTTTCATGATAGCCTTTCAGCTATGTTTTAGATTATATTTTGATTCAGAAGTTGAAAAGTGCTGAATATAGACATTTTTATATAGAGATGTTCAATCTCCATACATTGTAAGAAATGCACAAAACACAAGGTGTATGCTAGAGCAGTAAAAGGTATATTTATTAAGTTTCCTCCAATCACTGTATGTAATTTTAAAATTCAAGTGGATGGAGCTGACCTGTGAAATCTGTTGTCCAAGCAAGTTTGCTTTCCGTATCTAGGAAAAGTGCTTGGGATGAATGGTACTTATGCCATCCCTCATCTGAATTTTTTTTTCGATATAAAAACTGTCCTGCTTATTTAACCTGGCCTATTTATATGAATCGGGGATTAAAAAATGACAAGTGTGATCATATCTTGCTTGATGTTAGAAAAGTGTACAAATTGAATCTTCAGGTTTATTGATGTACTGTCTTACACAGAATGAAATTAAATATACTTTCAATAAGTAATAAACTTAATACCACTTGGTGTTTACTTGAAATTTCATTTTTGTCCACAGATATTAATCTGATCTGATTTATTGGACTGGATGATTGATCAGAGTTCTGTTTGTGCAACCCATGTATTAAAGTATTTATTTGAAAACAGTTTGATATTTCAAAGGGCTACAGAGCACAGTGTGAACTGATTTTGAAACCTAAAAAATCTTGTAAGTTTTAATCATTCTTTCTAAAGTGTAATGTGTGCGTATAAATTATTTTTCTCTCCTCTAAGTACTCTGAACACTGTAGTATGTAAGTTTTAAAATACAGTTTGGAACAGGGCTTCACAAAGTGATCAGTATTAACCCTAGGCTGATAGGATTACCCAAGAGGTCAATAAATGGCTGGAGGTCAGTAGGTAGTCGATAAATGATGGAGAGTTGATTGGGTTTACTTAATCTTTTGGGATTTCTGAAGAGCTCCATGTGAGTCCCTAGTCCTGAATGTGAAGTGGCTAGCGGGCTAGCTTGTTGCCTAGGTTGCATAGCTACCAGTGAGAGCAGCTTTGTCTGTATTGCTAATATTCATAGCATTATTAAAGTAGATTTATTACATTATTTTCATTTAATAAATATTTAGGGTCAATGAAGAATCTAAAACTTAATGAAGGATCAATTAGCTGAAGAGTTTGGGGACCCCTGATCAAACATTGATGTAATATTGTTTATCACTTTGCAGACTTCATCCCTTTTGCATTTATGTCATAGCATCTGGTGCAAGTATGCAAGCAGCATAATTTATACTGTGATATCACAATGCATATATCACTTTGATATAAGCTTGGCTTTCTGCAGATACTCATTTTGAAAATATTACTTTTCCATGGAGAATTTAAACATTGGTAAAAGTCTGAAATCTAATTCATGCATGAAATATATACAGGGTGGATTTGATTTAAATCAGTAAAAAGGCTTGATTTAAGTCAACTCCATTTAAATCATAATTTTTAAAGAGCAACTGTCATTTCTGTCCCGCAGCAGCTCCTCCTCTGACCCGCTGTTAACTCACCGACAGTCCCAATATTGCAGAATATACAGCCTCATGCTACATAATTAAGCTCCATTTCATGCTGAATAAACTCAATTATAATGTATCATAAATAGAAAACTATCTTTAGATAGATTTTTACTCCAAAAGCATTTTATTAAAATCAATTTAATAAAAATCAAAACAATCCAATATAAATTTTAAAAAATCCGATTTTTTGATTTAAAAAAAAATCAATTTTTCCACCCTGAATATATAGCATACTCTGTTGACGTAAGTCTACCATTGCATGTGTGAGTCCATTTTTTGAGAAGTCCACTGAAAAATTTCCCCTTCCTTGCTTATCAAGCTAAAATAAGAATTTTAAAATGAACCAAATTAGCAAAGGATAACTGTCAGCTCTGAAGCTGGCAGAATTTTGGGAATAGCAGTTTTAGTTACTCATCTACTTAATTCACCACCATTAGTTTAGGTTTGTCTCTAAATTCTACTATACCTTCCTCTATAATAAAGCAATATGTGATAGATAGTTTTCAGTGTTCTTCAGTAGAAAAATATGGTTCTAAAATGCATTGTATTAAGATTGCCAATCAGTCTGAGCTGTTTCTGAGTTGAAAAAGCAGGCTGTTTCAAAGTTGAAGAAATGCATTTTGGTGACTATTTCTTCAAAGTATGTTTTACAAGTATACACAGGTAGACCTCGACTTACAACCATTCATTTAGTAAAATTTCAAAGTTATAATGGCACTGACAGAAGTGACTTACACCTGGTCTTTGCACTTACAACCATCACACATCCCTATGTTCACGTGATCAAAATTAAGGGCAATTGGTGTGTGTTTATGATGGTTGCAGCATCCAAGGGTCATGTGATCACCATTTGAACCTTCCCACTGGCTTTCAACAAGCAAAGTCAATGGGAAAAGCTGAATTTGTTTAATGATCATATGATTCACTTAATAATTACAGTAATTCATGTAAAAACCATGGTGAAAAAAGTCCTAAAATTGGGATCAATTCAAAAACTCTGTTTTTTAGCAACAGAAACTGTGGTCCCAATTGTGGCTGTAAGTCGAGGAGTACTGTACTCCAGTCTGTTACTGAATTTTCAATCCCAAATTATAAAATAAATGCTGGATTAATTTGAATATGATGTTTGAAATCATACTATATGATTTAGTTCTCCGTAATGAAGCATTTCAGTTCAGGTAATTGATTAATAGGTATTTAAATCAAGTAGCAATGGGTTCTACTGTAAAACAGTAAGGATTCATTCTTATACAGAACTCTACACACTCGAATACTATTATAATATTTTTGTTGATTTGTTTTACCTAAAGCAAACACGTTAAATAAGGATTTGAATAGGATTCAGTCTCTAATAGTTACCATCAAGTATTTGAATTTCTACCCAGAGAGAGAGATCAACAAGAGTATTATAGCTTTTTGATACTGTTGATATTTATAAAAATGTATGCTTTATTTTATATGAACATATGAAAATTTGAATATTCACTATTTTATTTGTTAAATTTATATCCTCATCCATCAGCTCAAGTAGTGTTCACATATTCCTTCTCCAATTTTCCTAACTAGAATAACACTATGAAGTAAGTTGGGCTAAGTTATCAAGTCAACTTCTGGGGCTAAGAATTGACTTACTCATACTAGACGAACTCCTTAACCAGTATAACTCACCAAACAAAATAATGCAAAGGTTTTTGACATTAGATTTGTCAAAGCACTTTCTATAATTTCAGAAGGAAAATCTTAAATCTTGAAATCTTCAACATGATTTTAATTTAATGTACAGTATGCATAATTTGGATAGTTTGATTTAGTTTGCCATTTTTATTCTGCAATCATTTCCATATATATAGCAGTTTGATTCTTTGAGGAATGTAGCAGTAAAATCAGAAATAAACCAAACAGTGTATATGTTGAAAACCAATGTGATCAAAATCACTATTTAATAAACCAGCTTGAGAATCTTTTGCTACTTTCTATAGGTATAGCTTTACTTTTCCTTGAAATTATTTATACATGTAAATGTTTGATTTTCATGTAAGAACTCCTTTCTAAGGAATGTGTTCCATATATATAATAACTATTGATTCTCCTTAAGATGTTACAGAAATGAATGAAGAACACACAGATGTAACAAATGGATGTAATAAAGTTAGATCTCGTACTCAGAATGAAGCTGCCTTATTGGCTCTTATGGAGAAGACAGGCTATAATATGGTTCAAGAAAATGGACAACGAAAATTTGGTGGACCTCCACCAGGTATTTGGTTATTGCTTGATTTGAAAATATTAATTTTGGAAAAATAAATAATTGAAAAATGATTAATATGCACAAAACATAGACTCTGTAATTATTGCCTAAGTAGTAGCCTAGCTTTGGTTAAGGTATGTGCGAAATGGGAGAATACCCAACTCATCATAAACCATTGTTTATGTTTTGAAATATTCTGCTGAACCATTTCAGGTTAGCTATGGTTGCCGGAACCAAAATCCAGGTGGGATAGGTATGGGTGTACATTGTACTCTCTCTGTCCCACATAGTTCTCAGTGTGGCATACTCCATCAAATCATCTTATCTTCCTGGCACTATTTCTTCCTTCCCACCTCTCACCTGCCAGCTTAACCCAGTAGTGGCCCACTGGCTTTCCTCCCATTGCTTCCTAAGTGTTTTGCCCAAGTGTTCCCTTCCATTGTCCCCTTATCATCTTAAGATGCTGATATCCTTGGCTTTTTTTCTTCTGTCCCACCATAACTTCTGTCCAGAACAAAACAGACCCATTTCATTCCACATATAGACCAGAACCCCCCCAACCAGGCATGATTAGTTCAGAATGGATTACTCTGTAACCGCTATCTGCACAGAACATTTTTTCACAGTATTTTGCACATCTGTGCCGAATAACCATGGAGTGCACATTGCATTTCTTTACAATATGACAATTCCTTGTTAAGTTAAAATATTTTACTTAATTTTAGGTATTCCAGTTGAACCAAGTTTGATAAGGTTATATTCCTCACAATTCATATTTAGGACTAAATTTAAATCAAAACAGTAGGTCTTTGTTTAAATAGAAATCACTGAAATAAATTTTGACCATATAATACAAGCCATATCTAATGGAGAACTGTTGGACAATCAGTATTTGTAGAGTGCACTAGCATTTTAGTTCGTATAATCTGTTGGATATTACATGAAAACCTCCCAAATTGTTTTAAGGTAAGTGACAGTGAAATAATATGATAAATAATTGGCCAGGATCTTTTTCTTAGTATCAATTAATAAAAATATGTTGAATGTGTTTTTTAAGGTTGGGAAGGTCCGCCACCACCCCGAGGCTGTGAAGTTTTTGTGGGAAAAATTCCTCGTGATATATATGAGGATGAATTAGTTCCTATTTTTGAAAGAGCTGGGAAGATTTATGAATTTAGATTGATGATGGAATTTAGTGGTGAGAATCGTGGATATGCTTTTGTAATGTATACAACAAAAGAAGAAGCTCAGTTTGCCATTAAGACCCTTAATAATTATGAGATTCGTCCTGGAAAATTTATTGGTGTTTGTATAAGTTTGGATAACTGCAGACTATTCATTGGAGCCATTCCAAAGGAAAAGAAGAAAGAAGAAATCTTGGATGAAATGAGAAAAGTCACTGAAGGTGTTGTAGATGTTCTTGTGTATCCAAGTGCAACGGACAAGACAAAAAATCGTGGGTTTGCCTTTGTAGAATATGAATCCCACAGAGCTGCAGCTATGGCAAGGAGAAAATTAATTCCTGGTAAATATGTTCATTCTTCACATAGAAGGTTTAATCATATTCTTGTTGAGAACATGTATGTTTAAGTTATGCTAAAAGCAACTCAGTATGCAAGAGTGCCAGATTCCTTTGCTTCCATCATGTAGAAGTCAAGGCATAGATTTTGAGAAAAATAAACATGGCTGAAGTGTATTATGCTGTCCCCTGGTTGTAGGTTTCTCTTTTGCAGTCCTTCTTTCCTAGAACCTTTATTGTTAAAATTAGAAATACCTCCCATTTTCTACTAAATGTAGATATTTGCATATTGCTGTTTTAAAAGTGAATAGTCTTGATTTGAAGGTAAGGTAGGCAAATTTCACTTGCTGTAAGCAGAGAGGACATTTCAGTATTTTTTGTAAAGATGATGGAAGTTATAGGCAACATCTGTGCATGAACACACTATCACTATCTATGCTTATGTTATATCCTAGAGGGTTAACAGGAAAGCATGGTTTAGAATTTGGCAAATTAGCCAAGATAGCTAATGATATGCATGGTATTCTTACTGTTAATTCAGTCATGGACTATTCCTCTATTCTGAATTACTACAGTGAGATTATATGGATCTCAACCCTTTATTATTCATGGTATAAACTTAATTTTAATTACACTGTACTTAGGTTACAGTAGAGGCAATCAATTTTTTGCAGTTAAAAGGCTGGATATTCAATGTTTTAATAGACTTTTTAAAACAGTTGTGCTCTGTTTTAAATGATATAAGGAAATGAATAGTTTTAGACATAAGATGGCAAAAATCAATTATGACAAAAAAATTAAGTCATAAACCACTTACCTCAATCTCTGTTTGACTTGATATTTTATCTAATTAGTTTAGATTGCCTGAGTTTTGTAAGCAAATTTGCAGGTGTGGTTCATACATGTTTTTGATGGGCTAAAATAGAGGTCCCCAACCCCCTGGTCCGTGGACTGGCACCGGTCCACGGCATGCCAGAAACCAGTCCGTACAAACAAGCAAAACCCCATTTGTGGGATGCAGGCAGCACACAAAACCACGCCCCCTTCAGTCTGCGAAAAACGTCCACAGAACCGGTCCCTGATGCCCAAAAGGTTGGGGGCTGCTAGGTTAAAAGGCAGACAGACAGGGTGTACTCTATCTTTAGAGTGCCAGCTCTTAAGGTAAGAGAGAAAATACCCACATGGCATATGACCAGTGGGCATAAGAAGAATGCCCGCTCAAGACAAGGAAGAGTGTAACACAAAGCTCTGAGTAATTTGCTGGTAAAAGCAACATACCTTATACAATTGCTTGTAGTACTATTATTGGACAACTGCTACAGCCAGGAAAGGGCAGCAGGGGTAGTAGCCTGACCTTGTTCAAGAGCCCTAACACATTAATGCTCTATATTACTGGAAATCTAAATGACCAGCAAGTCAGGAGAATTTGTCTTGTTATGTGCTGTGTTAGTACATCAATCACCTCTAATGCTAAGTAGTCCTATTCCAGCCACTTTCCCTTCACTAACCAGGCATGTTGTAAGGCTCTTCAGGCAGGGGCTCTTAAAGCTGATATAGCGACCATTTTCCTTCAGTACCAGCTTCAGGAACTGAAGTGGCAGAATCACCAGATTTTCTCAGGGATTAGAATGTCCATATTTGTATTCTATATTAGAGTTGTGTCAATATGGTTTAAATGTACAAGAACCACTGATCAGGAATCCAGATTAATAAAAGAGCATCAGGAGAGCAAGTGGCAAACTCCCAACCTCCAAAATTACCTCATCTCCCTTGTATTATTTCTAGCTTATTTTCCACCTCCTTTCACTCACTTTTTCCTTCACCTCTTTCTTTAAAATGCTTCCCCATTGTCCTGCTTTAAAGGCTTCTTTTGAGAAGGGGAAGATGTTACCAAGCAAGAACTTGGCAGGAGAGAACAAAGAGGGCAGAATGTGTTTTGGGGTGTTTCATCATGACATTTATCAAGAACTGTCTTGCCAGCTGCCATACTCTTGAAATCCAATTGGTTTTCCTAGGAGTGAAGGTTCAGCAGCAGATTTTCAACAGAATCGAATATAGGTAGCTCAGAGTTTAACTCTGGAGTCCTTGGTGATCTCTGAGAGAGGTTATTTGCTTGCAGATCTTTCATTATCTGAGTAGGTAACATCATCAGTACTAGAGAGAGAGTTTGCTTCCCACAAGCAAATTATACACATACTAGCACTGATGATGTTGCCTAGTTGGGTAATAAAATGTTTGCAAGCAAACAAACAAGCTTAGAGAACACGAAGAATTCAGAAGTAGTCTTTTCCTAGTTGCCTTGCTTCCATTTAATGCAGCGGTTCTCAACCTGTGGGTCGCGACCCCTTTGGGGGTCGAACAACCCTTTCACAGGGGTCGCCGCGCGCGCTAGCCCGCCATCTTGGTGCCACCATGCAGGGGTGAAATGCTCCCTGTTCGGCCGTGCCTGCAGGTCGCCGGACAGCCAGTAGCGACGGAAGCGGGAGACTTCGCCCGGACGCCGCCATTTGAGTTATTTTACCCTCCGCGCATGCGCAGAACGCTTTGCGCATGCGCACAGGGTAAAAGAACCCAAATGGCGGCGGGTGGGCGAAGTCTCCCGCTTCCGTCACTACCAGCTGTCCGGCGACCCGCAGGCACGCCCGAACTGGGAGCATTTCACCCCTGGTGCCACGCCTCCTTTGTCACCTCATCGTGCGTGGGGAGGGGGCAGGGCAGGGGTCGCAGCAGCGGGGCGGGGGTCGCGGCAGGGGTCGTGGCATTAGGAAGGTTGAGAACCACTGATTTAATGAGAGGAGTTCAGATTGCAACATTGCCAGTCAGCAACTAGGAATTTTCAGAACCAGCAATTTAAGTTTCTAGAGTATTGCAAAAAGCCATACATAACGGGAGAAAGTTTGTTTTTGCAGAATTATTGATACTTTATAATTCAGAGGTCTAACAAGTTTATTAATTTATGAATCACAGTACCACACAGTGATTACCCCTGAGGTAATGCCATAAAATTCATTACCATAAGATTTTGGTTAGAAAACTTTCTTTCCATTAATTTCTTAAGATAATTTATTTTAAAATACATTCCCTTATTGTTCTTGGCATTTAAACCTAATGGGAATTTATCTTTTGTTGTATTCAGAATGAATATCAATATGAATATATAGAGATGTAAAATTTCCGGAAATTTTGAAGCTCGGAAAAAAACCCGGGTTTTTTCCGTTTTTTGGGGGGGGGAAACAGAAATTTTCAGAAAAATTGAAAAAAATGCTACATTAGCACTTTTTTGTCTTTTTAAGATTGAAAGTCATTCTGTTACTTTAGGAACATAAAATATGACTATGGACAATTTGACTTGGCATAAAATTATCACAACTAGCATATTAAAAATATAGTGTAGCCAAACAATTATCACAAACAGAATTTACTTTTTTATAATATTTATTTGTAACAAAGGGAGCAACAATCTCCTGAACTGCTTA
>QLTV01000391.1:543886-557848 GCA_003457575.1 Thermophis baileyi
CAACATACCACTGGGCCCATAACCAATGTTAAGGAATTGTGCAGAGTAACCTCTGGGCCCTGAAGGTTTGCACAGTTCACCGTAATGTTGCAGTAGATATAAGTAGTGATTCAGTCAATAAACAGATACGTTAAAGTGTATAAAAGTAGTTAAACAGATACGTTAAAGTGTATAAAAATAGCACAGTCCGAATAACAGTCCGAATCATACACGTTTAGTCAGTCAGTGTTCAGAAGTACAGCAGTCTTCTTACCAGTCTGTCTTTGTCTTAATCAGCATCACTTTAATTTTCCAGTAAATATAAGTAATTTTTCAGTCAATAAACAGATACGTTAAAGAAACAGATACGTTAAAGTGTATAAAAATAGCACAGTCCGAATAACAGTCCGAATCATACACGTTTAGTCAGTCAGTGTTCAGAAGTACAGCAGTCTTCTTACCAGTCTGTCTTTGTCTTAATCAGCAAACAAAGATTCTCTACTATCACAGATATCTAGCTACACACAGAGCTTAGTCTCAGACACGAAGTCACTTCAGCAATGAATCAGCAAAAGAGAGAGAAAACTAACCATGTTCTCTAGCTCCCTCTTATGGCCGTAACTGCCAGTCAGAATGCAACAATGCATTTAAAGCAATATTACATATATACATTAAACAGTGATTTGTGGCTTGTTTATATTAACCAACCCAACCGTTTGGACAGAGTCCTAACACTTTGCTAAAATTTAAGTATTCATTTTGTTTTAATCTTGATCGTCAATCCTTGAATGATGGGAGATATCTACTGTCTCTCGCAATTGGAAAAAGCCCATGGACTGGTCTTATATATTGCTAACTTATGGTTAATTTAAATGTGGCTTTTTAATCAGCTATCTTTAGTGTTAATACTCTTCCAATATTTATTGATACCATTCTGAAAAACAAGTTGCATTTGTTGCTTTTTTGCTTTTCTTAAAAAGTACTTTAATCATTTCCAACAATTATAAACTAGTCTCACATATTAATATGCTATTTTCCCATTGATCTTTTATATTCACAAAAATTATACATCAGACGTACTAGTCCAGTAATATAAGATACTGAAATAGAATAAGCTTTTAGTAAACATAAACTATGCTTTTCTCAGGACATTGCAAAGATTTTTATGGTAACTTTTTATTTGGCAGTTGTATCCTGATTCCAAAACTACCTTTGGAAAAAAGGATCTGACTGAAAAGGGAACTAACTCATAAACATTTGTCATGATGCTTACTAATATGATTGTACAATAATTATCTCTGAAAAAGCTGACTTTGTAATGTTGACTGCTTAATTGTAAAAAAATATTCTACATTATTTTTAATAAAATCACTTTACATAAAAAACTATCGTGATTTACATTATGAGAAATTGATATTAGGTAAAAAAATCTTTGGTCATATTTTAAAAATGTTATTCTGATTTTTAAAAATATCAGAATAGAATATTAAAATGTTCAGTACACTTGATGATTTTGTATTAAGCAAAATGAAAATATATCTGCAACATTTGACTTCAGTCATATTCTAAACACGCATATCTGCACATATGTTAGTTACTCTACAGTGCCAGCAATAATACAATAAGCCTAATGGATATTGGGTTTGTAACTTCTTCCATAGCAAGATGATTAAAAACATAATGTATGTGTCTGCAACATTAATGCCCTCTTAACAGTTTTAACTAAAGGATTATATATACATAAAAAGAAGTGATATATGTAGTATGGAGTACTGCAGTTAAATCAATCCCAGAATTTCAAACACTTCAATGAAGATTAACATCACCTTTGAAGAGTGTTACATTCTGTCTCCACCACTTGCAGAAAGGGTACATAACCTCTCCAGTCTGGATCTGCGTAGGAAAATTTGGACAAAGTAAACAGGTAAGTAACTTACGTGAAGCAAACGAGTAAAATTGGTGCTTGGTTTAACTCTTGCAATTTTTTTGATACTGTATTTGACATTGATAGAATAGTACCGTATAAACTAGTGATGGCTAACCTTTTCCGGACCGAGTGCGCCCTGCGCATGCGCGGCAGAGACCCGAAGACCAGCTGGCCGGTGGGAGGTGCGCACGCATGCGTGGCGGAGCTGAACTGGGGTGACGGCTCGCGTACCCACAGAGGGCACTGTGTGCCACCTCTGACACGCGTGCCATAGGTTCGCCATCCCAGGTCCTTAGATAATACAGTTTATATTGAACGCATTGCATATTCAAAATTATAATGTTTAAATTTTCAAAGTTAACTGTAGATAAGAGAATAAGAATGAATGCTAAATTATTGACAAAATAATGTGAATATATTTATAGAAATATGCTATCAGAATTTTTTTAAAATAATCAAAATTTTATATAAGAAAAAGTTGGAAATAATTTTATTTTTATAGCTTTTACTGAATGTTTTGTTTTTAAAATGTCAACCAGCAAATTCAGATTACTTTTTGTGGTCCATATTTTTATCTTGCTTTTGAAGTTATGCTCATGTGATGCTTTTATAAATATTAAATATTACATAATATTGTGTTTTGGTTTATTAGATGTGAAATTTATGTTCGAGTGGGAAAAACTTTGGAAAATACAAGGTTCAAGAAATCAAATTAGAAATTAAAACATTTAATAACTATTTTAACCTAACTAATCTAATCTAATTATATATAATCAGCTTTGTAACCTTAAAAGTAGCAAAAAAGCAGAAAGAATATCTTTCTGAAAGATGTTGAAGTTTTATAAAATAGATGTTGTTTATTGACTTTCTCTTGATTAGATATTTACACAGCACTCAGTCCTTTCAGTTTAATAACTGCAAAATTATTGCAATATAGCATTTATAGTAAGCCATGTACTTCGTATATTAGAATGTAACTGTCAAATCAGTTTAAGTGTATTGTATTGCCTGATGATGGAATGAAAGAGGCTCATTCTATGATTTTAATAGTGTTTTGTTTAGGCTTATTATATTGAAATGATGATTTCAACCTCACTGTTGTTATCTTATGATGTACTGTATCATTTGTTAGGAAAAAAACAACTTTCTATTGACGACCACAATTGGGCACAAAATTTCCATTGCTAAGCAAGGCACTTATTAAGTGAATTCAAACAGTCATTAAACAAATGGTTGTAAGTCAAGGAGTGTATATTATGCATATCAATGCCCATGTATTGAAAAATATTTTAATTATATTTAAAAGCCCTGCTTTACATCTAAAAGATGTCACTGCTGTCTTTAAATATTGGCTAGGTAACATGACTAAAAATGCTGCCACTTTATTTTTTCTGAACAGTTTATTGCTAACAAATATGAAATCTTAAAGGCAGAGATTAAAACCATCTTATTTTTTTTTTGAAAGATTATTTTAACTTTATTGTGGCAGGAAAATAATTTCCATTTGCTTGTGCAAAATATAAGATCTAACTAAAAGTTTAAGTGAAAATGTTTACATTTACCATACCATAAATTTATCAATAATGTAGTTTTGATTATACCAACTAGAAATAAATCCTATTGTGTAAGTGAGATTTATTTCCAGGAAATGAATGTATGCCTCCAGTCCAAACACATTAAACATGACCTAATTAAATATATAGATATAAATATATCAACAACGGGGCGCAATGGCTCAGTGGTTAAAGACTGAGCTTGACAGCCTGAGTTTGATACCTGAGCGCTGCGCGATAGAGTGAACTCCCGTTACTTGCCTCAGCTCCTGCCCACCTAGCAGTTCAAGAACATGCAAGTGCAAATAGATAAATAGGTATGACTTCAGTGGGAAGATAATAGCTTTCTGTGTGCCTTGGTGTATTGTCATGTTGGCCACATGACCATGGAAATGTCTTCAGACAATGCTGGCTTCCTCGGTTAAGAAACAGATGAGCACCACTCCCTAGAGTCAGACACTACTGGACAGAGGACCTTCATATCAATATCAATGGCTTGGGTTTTCCTAAGAAAAAGGTGTTGAATCCTACTCCATGCAAATTGTAAGATTTTTAAATGATGTCCATTTGTATATAATCATTAAATATCTATAGCTACTTGGAACATAACATTTTTCTTATATGTCATAACAAGATTTTACAGTCAGTTTGTTTCTTGTCTTGGCTTTCAGTGCTTTTTTCCTATTAAAATATGTAACTTCGTGTTTAACAGTCAAATATTAATTGAGTTATGTAAGAATAGTGTACACCATGGATGTATTGGACAAGTTGTAGGAATTAATCAGGTTACAGGATGGTTCTTCAGATTCTACATTTTTTTCTCATTGAAACACTCAGAGTTATCTAGATTTCAGCCAGTAGCTCGATTATGTGAAGAACCAGAAAAGTTCTACATTTAATTCACTATATTAACATTTATTAAGATAGTCATATTCATTCTTTTGAGAGGGACGTGCAAAATGGATGCACCTAATCTCAGTGAAACCTATACACCTGCAGAAATGTTTAGTTTCTTATGTTGAGGAATGGATGCAGTGCAATTAATCCATTGAGATTTTGCACTTAATCCAGTAGTTCTAGTAACAGGAAATTGTTTTTGCATAGGAGGAAAAGCTGTTTTTGTTCCCAGTCGCTGAATAGAAAAGGTAGCTCATGTATGCATAGTGCATTTGCAGAAGTCACTTGTAGCTATTGGAATTGTTGAATAGACCTTGAAATGACCTGCTTTGCTTTTATAGAAAATATTGTTTCAACTTGCAAAGAGTGCTTCATGTGAAATTTCATCAAAACAAGGCACTACAACAAGGTACAACTCTAATACAAAAGGTTTAGAAAGCCTGGGATCAAAATTGTATTTATGTAGTAGTAGCCCGCAGTATAATTCCTAAGTTTTTGAGTGATAAGATTTAGAATAAGAAGTATATGGAGGGAATTATGCTGACATTATGATTTCTCCAGTTTTCTTTTGAAATTGATATTCATGCTGCATAAATTTCTTTTGCAGAATACAATTTTTGTCGAAATCCAGTAAATAACATTTCTCCTGTTAGTGCTACGCTTTCTTCTGGAACAACCAGCGTATTACCATATACATCAAGACCATATTCTTATCCAAGCTATCCCTTATCATCATCAATTCCACTTGCTAATAGCAACCATGTTGGACAGCGTTTGTACATCTCCAGTCAGGCCTCATTCTTTTGAGGAAAAAAAAGCTGGAAGAAAAAAATTACACTTTTTTAAAAAAAAAAACTATAATGTAGTTTTAGTTTTAATTGGGTTTATACAATTGCTTTTGCTTGGTTATTTCATATTGCTTATAAATTATAGATAAGAAAACCCATTTAAATGTTTTTTTAAATAATTTTTCTCATTAAATAGAAGCTTTAAAATATTTTAAATGCATGCAATTGTTGTAATCTTGTTACCAAGAATCCATTCTTTGGACATGAAAAGCAGTATTTGGTAAAAAGCAAAGTATTATGTAAGAAGGAAATGATGCACAGTATTTTTTTAAAAAAAAAAAAAACCAGAAACCTTAACTCCAAACATATAAACATTTGAGGTCCTTTAAAATTACATTGTATATTTTAGTTGCATGATATTTGTTTTATTAATCCACTGTTTACATTGTTAAATTTTATTTGTTAAAAATATTGTTCTATTTGCACGTTGTAATGTTTTTAATGTTCATATCATGTGTTTAATTCCCTACTTAAATACAGTCACTTTGACATTAAAATCTTGCTGTATTAAAATAGTTTGGATTCCTTTTTAATATTTAAAGTAAATATTGATAAATTTCAAAGTTCATTTTTTTCTCCTGTAGCAATTAAGCATGAGCAAACAATAGGCAAATACAGAAAATAGTATGAAATTATCTCTAGTTTGTGGACCTAAAGCTATTTGAACCCTCACCACAGGATTAGGATTTTAGATGTTTTTCTAGAGACAAAGTTGTGTGTCTGTATTAGTTGATTCGCTAGTTGGTCAAAAGAGTAGTTCTGCCTCTGACAGTAGCAAAGCTCTTCCTTCTAACAGAACTGTAATAAAATTGTAGAATTATAATAAAATTCATTTTGCAAACCACAGTATATAATGCTTCGTTTA
This sequence comes from Thermophis baileyi, assembly GCA_003457575.1. NCBI lineage: Eukaryota > Metazoa > Chordata > Lepidosauria > Squamata > Dipsadidae > Thermophis > Thermophis baileyi. The sequence goes on from QLTV01000391.1 coordinate 549,956, forward strand.
TACTGCAGAGGAAGTTGAATCCCTGTTCCATTAGACCTAATTAATACAGGAATCAGGCAAAAAAGATGAGCAATATTCTTTAATAAGAGAACTCACCAAATCGATTCAAATTTGTTAAAATTTATTTCATTTATGAATTTAAAATACACTGCTATATGCCAGCAGAAGACAGCAGAGGAAACATTTTTGTTGAAAAAGTTTCACATATTGTATTGCAACAAAAGAAACTGCATCTTTTAGAGGTCACATTACATCATCTAATATAGGTACCCATTGACTCCAAAGCAGGACCTAATAATGAGTGCCTCATTATTTTAATCTGATTACATTGGTATTCAGCTTTTCTTTCATTATGTCTAAGAAAAAATGATTGTTCCATGACCTTCAAATAATCTAAATACCGTAATAGCAATTGGGAGTATTATAAACATTATTTTTATGCATTATATCAACATATTTTTCTCCCTTCCCATACAGTAAGTTAGAAAGGTATCTGCATAATTCTGTCTCATTTCCCAAAGAAACATTTAAGCTATAACTACCCAACATTTTTAGATTCCATTTATATGGTATTTAAATGCACTATCTAGATAAGAATTTAGATACAGATCGTTTTAAATGGTCGGAAAATCTCTTGAAAGTATATATTTATTTATTTGCTGGTTTCCAGTATTTACTTCTGGTTTCTGGCAAAAACAACCATTGGGGGAAAATTAAAGTTTGTTTAATGACACACGTGTTCAATTGACTGCAATAAAAAAGGTTATAGAATCTCCTGCAATTATGTTGTGACCACTTAATAATCACCACAATTTACAACCATAATTCCTAATGCAATTAGAATCGTACATTGTTGCTTCAGTACAAGTTCTTCACTATCCTTCAGATATTCTTCCAATGACCAACTATCTGGTGTACCTATGCTCCTTGGTAAACAGTTTGTCGGTGTAATTGTGTGGATGAGGGGCATGATTAATTGCCATTATTTTTCTGGTCTTCCCACCCAAAACTACTTCAGCTTGCGTCCAGTCCATTCCAGCTGCAAATATGAGACTGAAATTGCCCAAGTGTTAATTGCCTTGATGGTATTTCCATCTCTGAGTTTGGACTTTTAAGATTTTTTTCACTCTTCTGATATATTCATTTCTAACCTTTTTCTTGACTTCAGTGTACTTGATGCTGTTAGCCAAAAGGATGCTCAGATATTTGTAATCATTGTCTCATCCAGCCTCTTGATATTTCCATAGAGCATCTTGATTCCTTCAGTTTTCACTGTTACTACTCCTTGATCGTATGGGTGGTTCATTTGTCTAGTCCAAGCTCCACTGCAATATATTTGCTGTATATTCAGACAATGTTGAGCTGGATTCCATTTCAGATAGTGGTTTTTTCCATAAAGCTTCAGATTGTCCATGTAAAGGAGGTCAGATAGTCTAGCTGGTAATTTTGATGTTTGATTGCCATGGACTGACTTGTTCAGTGTTGTTGACAGTGCAAGTAGTGGTGATAGTGTGTCTCCTTGAAATATTTCTCTCTTGATAAGGTTTCTCTCTTGATAAGCTCTCCTATTTGTCACCATTGACCAGCAGCTGTGTCTTCTATTGTGCCATTGATCTTGCACAAAGCTTCAGAGTTTTAATTCAATTTTACCTCCTTTCAGTATCTTGTTAAACTGCTTGGCAATGAGTGGATGAAGATCATCTTAATGTTCCAACCAAAGCCATGCAGTTTATCTTCACCTGGGTGCTGACCAATTCTTGACCTTCCTTGCCCCTTTCTCCACCATTTCTGCTATTGCAAGTTTCTTTCTTTTAGCTCAGCGGTTCTCAACCTGTGGGTCGCGACCCCTTTGGGGTCGAACGACCCTTTCACAGGGGTCGCCTAAGACCATCGGAAAACACATATTTCGGAAGGTCTTAGGAACCGAGACACCGCTCCTCTATCCGTCTCCAGGCGGGTCCGGACACTGTTAAATACTAATCTAATCGCCGTTCAGGCACCGCCAGTCAAACCTATGCAAAAGCTGGCTTGCACGTGTGCGGCCGTACGTGGGGGTGGGGGTGGGGGTGCCCGCGAGTGAGCAAGTGAATGCCTTTGCGGGGGAGGACAAAGTGGCCCCAAGTAAAGCGACCGGAAGTAGCTGCGGGGTTTCTTCGCAGCCAGAAGAAAAGAGAGAGAGAGAGAGAGAGAGAGTTGGGGACGGGTGGGGGGGGGAATCCTTTCTCTGGGACGTTGGCTGCTGACGTCTTGCCTTCTTCCTTTTCTTCCCTTGCTTGCTCCCGACCTCCCTGCCTCCCCATCCCCGCCCCGAGCCACTCCGGGCGTGGGCTGCCTTCTCCTGCCCCAGGAATACCTGCTAGCCGGGAGAAGCCTGGGGAACACCTGCTAGCCGGGAGGAGCCCGGGACCCCGCGAAGATCGGGAGCCCCGCCGGTTCTGCCAACTGCGAAGTCTCCGGCTTCCCTTCTTGCTGACTCTCCGCTCCGCTGGAGAGATCGCGGGAGACTTCGAAGGAAGGGCCGAGTCGATTTTGGCAGCATCATGAAAAAAGGAGAGGATCCCTTTTTTCCAGCCAGCTCCGACACCCTCTGCTCTGGACGATTTCCACCCCAGCCAGCGAGGTTGCCACCTTCGCAGCTTGTCCGGTGCCCAAGAGGGCATCCTGGGCTGGGCACCTTCTGCTGCCAAAGGACCCACCTCGGCCGCACCAGAACATGACTGCCAAGTTGGTGATTTCCAGTGCCGTTTGCTTAATGCTGGCACTTCAATACCCAATAGGCAGGACTGTCAGGAAATGGATTTCTAAAATGCCAGGAGAAGGGAACACCCACCCCTGTTTAATTCCTCCCTTTGCGTCGTTTGGTCACAAGAAGAGGAACAGGGAACCTCAGTTGCACGTGGGAGAAAACGGTTTTGCAAGCTTTTCAGAATCGGCCGTCCAATTCTGAGGATTTGCTTTTGGAGGCCAGAGGGGTTTAGCTGAATGCTGGTTTTTCCCCCCCTTCCTCCCTGCCCCAAATAGCTAAACCAAATCATAAAAAGCCTTTGTGTGTCCCTCGGGCGCTGCCAAAGATCGAATTTTGGCTTGGTGGGAGAGAAGGATCGTGTCGAAGTTCATTTTCCTCGGCTGCTCATTGTTTTCTCCTTTCAAGTTGCTTTGCAGCCTTTTTCTGTCGTAGATGGTGGTGGTAGTTTTCTTTTAAATATTTTTCTAAATGAAAAAGACCTTCCTTCCTTCCTTCCTTCCTTCCTTCCTTCCTTCCTTCCTTCCTTCCTCGCTCCCTTTTTTTTTTCTCTTTTTCCACCCTTCCTTCCCTGGTGCCCAGGGATTAGGATGCAGTATTGACTCTGCCGACTGCTAGCAGTTCGGCAGTTCAATCCTGACTGGCTCGAGGTTGACTGAGCCTTCCGTCCTTNTGCAGTCTTTCCCTGCCTGCCACCCACCTGAGTCGCTCAGCATCCTTTTGGGTGGGAATGCCGTTCCTAAGCAAAGGAAAGTCTTCCAAACAAGCCAGGCCAACTCTGTCCTGGCAGGAGCTGAGAATGAAGCAGCTCTGAAATTCAGGGACTTTTGTAGCGGTCAGGGTGCAAAACCTCATCAGCCACACTTAGTGCCTTGCTGAAGGCGCTTTGCTAGCGTGGCCTCTATTTTCCAGCTATGGGTGTTAGCTTGACTAAAAGCATGCCCAGGAATCAAACCATATACCAAGGATGACCAACCTTGGCAACTTTAAGACTTGTAGCAATGTAGTTTACTGTTGTTATATTAAGACTGTCGCCCATGCTACACCATGCTGCAAGACAAAATTTCATTTATTTGTAATTAGAAATAAATATTTCACAATATATAATTACATATTGTTTTTGTGCTTTAATTATGTTCAATTTGTAACAATGAAAATACATCCTGCATATCAGATATTTACATTACGATTCATAACAGTAGCAAAATTACAGTTATGAAGTAGCAACAAAAATAATTTTATGGTTGGGGGTCACCACAACATGAGGAACTGTATTAAAGGGTCGCGGCATTAGGAAGGTTGAGAACCACTGTTTTAGCTTCTTTTAACCCTCTGCCTCCTTTACGCAAGCTGTATTGTTTTCAATTTTGGTGATGCACTGTTACAACTTTTTTTCTTTTTTGCTGCTTTTGCATTTAAGATCTTCAACTGCAGCTGTGCTGTATATCAAATGGTTTGTTTTTTGCAATGAGCTGGTGCTTATATTTGATTACAGTATTGGCAACTTTTAATACAGGTAGTCTTTGACTTACAACAGTTCATTTAGTGATCATTCAAAGTTAAAATGGCACTGAAAAAAGTGACATGACTGTTTTTCAAACTTATGACCGTTGCAGCATCCCCATGGTCAAGTGATCAAAATTCGGGCGCTTGGCAACTGACTTGTATTTATGACAGTTACAGTGACCTGAGGTCATGTGATCACCTTTTGCGACATATCAAGCAAAGTCAATGGGAAAGCCAGATTCACTTAACAACTGTCTTACTAACTTAATAACTGCAATGATTCACTTAACTGTGGCAAGAAAGATTGTAAAGTGAGGCAAAATTCACAACTGTCTCACTATTAACAGAAATTTTGGGCTCAATTGCAGTCATAAATTGAAGATTACCTGCTTTGTTGTAACAAGCTTAAATACAGGCAACTTTATTTTGTTGTTTGTGCTTTTCTACATACTCAGTTATTCTTTCAGTTCATCTTGGTTTTTCAGCTAAAAGGACTTTGTCCTTTCTACGAGGAAGATAAAGGACAGGGTGCCTGGTTTGGCAATGAGAATTGTTCCATAGAGATGCTTACCCCTGGTTTGTCTCTAATCTCTGAGCTATTTCTTGCAAGACTTTGATTTCTTTGCTCTGAGTAGATCTTTGCAGTTCTTCTAATTCTATTTTTGTCAACACTTTTGTTTCATATTAGAAATCAATGTTTAGCTGCTGTTACATTCTGTTATTTCTGAATCTAAATGTTCTTTTCAGAAACGAGCATTTTTTCAGACATCTTATTGGACTTGATTTATAAAAGGAAATCATTTTTCTATGTTTTCAGTCTTTGTATATTTACAAGAAGCAAGTTTTCTTCCAGTAGTCCTGCAGCTGCTGGCTCTGATTGCTTGGTCAACAGTCCTAAGTTCTGTAGCCCACATGTTACCAGATGTCCAGGAACTCCCAATACTAGCATGGCCTTATGGATAGTCAGACAGTCAGCACAATATTTAGACTGGATTTGGCATTTTTGTCCACATGTTATTTGCAGGACTCCCTCTCACGGATATCTGCCTGGTCCACCATGTTGGATAGAGTGGGCTTGCTCCAGGTGAATGCTGCCAACTACTGGGATCTAAGAAGTGGAGGAAAATATTTTCAGAAAAAGAGACAGATTTCAAAGATTTCATCACTGAATTCTTAAAGTGAAAATCATACATCCTATGGATAATCAAAAAATTATCATGGGGCAAATGCTTCTATGGAGTAGGAATGTCATTACAATTTAGATTCAACATGGGCAAATGTGAGTCATTAACCATGCATCGCCTTCAAGAAATCCTTTCTGGCAGGAATTTTTTAAAATTATTAATAAATAATACCCTTTCAAGACTGCAGAGTTTGCATAGCTGAATATTCCAAATAATACATTGAATCAAATCCTCAAATCCTCAGGTTTGATGTAACAGCATTGACCCAAGCATGCTTGTCCGGGTACATCGCTCCATGGTGCTCCATGTAGTTCCAGACGGGGGTCAGAAAGTAAACCAAGTTGTCGGGTCACCTATCAAATGAGACTTCTAGGAGAGGTGGCGGTTGGTCCTCTTGCACTAGGATGCATCCAGGTGGCAACCCCACTGCAGCCAGGGGTGCCTGAATGGGAATACCGGCTGCTGCTAGGAATGTGTACCAGTGCTTGCCCCCCAATGGGATGGCGGCTGGGTTGGGAGCGGCTGTCCTTTGATGGAAGGGCTCCCACGGTCCCAGGTGGGTTGGCACCATTGGCTGCAGGAGGGGAGGACATAGGATAGGCAACAGTTTCATGGCCCACATTCCGACTCCCATGACCACCGCCCTTAGGTGGCTCCCCGGACCTCCAGCCTGTTGAACTTCTCCCTCAGCTGCTCCATCGATGGACTGCGAGCTGCAGCTGGGAACTTCCACTCAGTTGGGTCATCCCACTCAGCTGCTCACTTAGCCTTTCACTGACTCCGGGGGGGGGGGGATTGATTGATCCTCTGCTTCTGCTGTCTTCCACACATGACTCACCCACTGGCCCTTGGGGCCTGAATAGGGTCCTTCTGTCGCTCTTTCCCCTTTTAGCGTGGGTTGTTGCTCCGGCTTCTTGGCCCTCTGTTTGGTGTGTGTGCCAGCTGCTTCTATCCTAACTTCGGCTTAGGCCATCGCCAGGGTCTCTCAAGAGGAGCCTTCCTCTGGCTTCGCCCTACTTCCGTTCCTTTGTCAGTTGTTGACATCTCAAAAATGCCAACCTCCTGGTGGGGTCCAGGTAGGCTGCTACTAGCAGAACTGGTTTAATGTCAACTGTCCAGTTTGACGAATCCAGAAAAAAACTCCTGGGACTTTATTTTACCAAGAGTATAAACTTTACTGAATAAATCCACATTGGCACAGAAGTGATACCAGCTCTGGGCTTCCTGCACAAATGCATATATAGTTCATTCCCCCTTTCCCCACAGGCCACCCACAGTCTTGACAATTATTATGTATAATTGGTCTGATTCCTTATTGTGCACTGAATCATTTTAGTTTGTTCTCATTAAAAGATGGAGATTTTCTGGTAGAGGACTGTTGAGACTCTGGGACCATCAATTGTACATTTCTGATTGTATGAATTCCATACATTTTGTCTAATGGGAGAAATGTTCAGAAGCCCCAACTGCTGATCTGAAGTCTTTGGCCTGTAGCATTTTTCCCTGTCTTCTATTTATATAATGGTAGATAGACACATATATCAAGCTCTGATAGAACCTATACTGAAAGTCTTCCAGCTTGTGGGAGTTTAAGTGGGGAAAATAAATTTTGTGTTCCTTGATGTACAATCTAAGGTTCCAGAGTCTCAGAGAGTCCTCTCCATCAGAAAATCTCCATCTTTTAATGTGTGAGCAAACAAAAATTACATCCTCACTGTGAGATATACTTATAATCCATACTCGTTACTTTTAGCTCATTGTAAACTAACTTAGCCTGTTTGGAAAAAAAAAACACCTCTTAACTGTAGTGTGAATGATAAGTCCCTGCAATGTAATTGCATGCAATTGATTCTCTTTGAACCTTTTACCTTTATTTGAGTGACATTTCAGCCATTTCAGTTGCTCTACAAGTGCTCCAGTTGATTTCTCTCTTTCATGAGTGGATCAGTTATTGGCTCTTGAACATGATAAAAGCAAAAAGTTCATAGTTCAGTAATCAGCAATAAATTTCATTTCTCAGCCTGACATGATCAGCATGTCCTTGAATATTTAACAAGGAAGGAAGAAGAATCCTAAGAATGAAGGCATTCAAGGCAGTATCTTTTCTGACTATAATTAAGTAAGAAATGGAAACTTGATATCAATTTTTGGAGAGTTGAGTTGTATATTTGTTTTGAGGCTAATCTTTTTTTTTTTTTGGTACTTGTATTTATGAGACGACACTTGACAGAGCTGCATGCTTTGCATACTAATCCTAGATCCTTACAGATAATATGAAAGAATTCTTCTTCTTCTTCTTCTTCTTCTTCTTCTTCTTCTTCTTCTTCTTCTTCTTCTTCTTCTTCTTCTTCTTCTTCTTCTTCTTCTTCTTCTTCTTCTTCTTCTTCTTTTTCTTCTTTTTCTTCTTCTTCTTCTTCTTCTTCTTCTTATTCTTATTCAGCTTCTTCAACTTCTACATCT